>JAILYA010000108.1:600000-835340 GCA_021437795.1 Rhodamnia rubescens
AGGTTTGAGAGAGTAATAATGCTATAGCAACCACGGCGAGAAAATGGCCCAAGAGTCGCTCTGATCTTCACCAGTACGTCAACGGGCAACTGGAACCCAACTATATTATGAGCAACGGCGACGGATAAAAAACAATGTAAGGACGGAAATCAACACAAGAGCCAAACGCAACGATACAGCTAGAAGAGGCCACGGTCCATCTTCCTCAACCTGAGAGAATAAAATACGTCAATCATTGTTGATGGCCCTACGAAAAATCACATCCACTCGCATAATTTATTTTTATTTTTGGGAAAAGGTAAGGAAAAGAGGAAAGGATGAAGTTTGATTCTCCTGATCCAATGATTTGCTGTGTTCAAAGGTGATGGCTGTCCGATCCGTGCGCGTATATGGAAGGTCGCACAGAAGGTAAAAAATTTCTTCATCTAATACGCGAAAGGTCAAAAGTCACGGTCGGTTAATGTAAACAAGTCATGTACACAAGACGTCACACGAGAATCATCGGCTTTCCAAAACCCTAGAACGGGCAAGGCATGATAAGATAAGAATGATCATGTCCTTTTCTCTAGAAGTACAGCACACGCAATAGTTGTATTATACTGCCTCGGATTGAGATTCTTTACCAGCTTCAAAGATGATCCTGGTTTGAGAAGAATTAAGAACGGTGAAGGGGAATGAGTTCGAGATGATCATGGCAATCGAGAGAGCCTCCCTTTCGCCACCACGCCGCTCGAGGGGCAACAAGACAACAAAGGGTGCAGTTAAATCCGCAGAGGCCCAGAGCAAGAGTACAAGCATAAGGCATTACGTACTGATCAATCCCCGGGATTAGAACGCCACGAGATCTTTGCCCCTCTCCCGGTTTTTTCTTTTTCTTTTTTCCCCTGTTTTCGAACCTCGTCCACGTGCGATCTTCTGGGAGGAGTGTGCACGGATGATTCTCATCCAAATACAGGCAAACCCAAGATCACTTTACTTGGACGTCAGCGGCTTGTCCTTTTCTCGGAACCTCTCTGGTCTGGCTGATGAGATTGAGTGAGGAGGGGGTATGTAACATGTTCTTTTGGTTTCAAAACTGACAGTCAACTCGGCAGCTGCTCCGTCGGCCAACTTTGTAATTTCCCTAGAATGTTAGCTGGACAAGGATTCTAATTTTACACAGACGAGTCATGTCAAACGTCAGGGAGAGAGTTCAGCTATGCTTCAACACCGAGCGCGTCGCTTTCGGAGATCTTATCGAAGACTACTGCGCGAGCTGTGACCGAGGGCAGTGATGTTCTCTCTTCTGCTGCCCATGAGCTGCGTTGTCTTTAGTAATGATGCCAAATGAATGACCATTGTTTTTTTGTCCTCTTCCTCCTCTTCCGTTTCTCAATCGACCGTCTCTCTCTTTTTGTCGGCCTGATCACGACGAGTTGGAGAAGCGAGATGTGATTAGGTAGACTTCAATTTATTTTGGTAGCTTTTCTGGTGTTGGTTACTGGATCAGGCCGGCAACTACTCGACGAAGGGAAAGGAGTCGAGATGAGCGAACTTGTGTGCTCATGACTTCATCATCCAATCATTTGATTGTATGATTACAAACCCAGGTTTTGTAAGATACGATAGGGCCGTATAGGGCCGTTCGTGATACGATGACAAGGAGCAGGGGTTGGCTTTTGCGTCATCAGGGTTCGCACATCGGCCCGAATCCACATCGAACGCGTGAGAAGGGAAGAACGCACCGGCCACACACAATCTCTACTCGTAGAAAGAAACAGCGTTTGGACAGCAATCACAATTGAAAGTCAACTCTCGACCGACCCCCGTGCAGAGATTTGACCCGACACCTATTGGGCCAGAACACTTGCTTTTACCATTCGTCTCTCGGGTTTTGTGGGCTTTAAGGGACGACCATAAGAAAAGACGAGAAGGAAATTTTGTTGGACTGATGAACCTTCTCGTTATGTCTGGGCCACACGAAGGCCTACATCGACAAGATGCAAATGCCCAGTCCATTTCGCACCCAAACGAAAGCAGCTTCGTTATAGTTGTGTTCTGGCTTTTATCTCTATTTAGGCCAGTTTTGAGTGTGTTTGTGTGTGTGTTTTTATGGACTTTTCTTCTCTTTACCAGCCAGCAGCATTTGGCCGTAAACAAGTCTGGCACATAGATTAACTCAAAATGAGTAACACGATTTAGTTAACTCTCGAACCATTGACTCCGTGTTTTCCTGATAGATTTTCCTTTGCCCGTCGAATTTCCTGGTCATCATCAGTAATGATAAGATCATCCACATATGCCAATACTATGTCCTGCTTGCCTTCTCAAGCTTAATTTCCTCTTGTGACTCAGCTATATCATATGTGACGGAGATTACCAAAAAAAAAAATTCAAAATCTATTGTATTTTTATTCAATTCGAGTCATAAGCCGTTCAATTATGCTAATTGAGTCCTAAACCTTTCATATTTTGTTAATTGAGTCCATTCGGCTAATTTTGGCTAGAAATCAATAACTACGATATTAGCCGCCCCTACGTGGCACGGGCGGTAGCTGAAGTGAACTATTTTTTTAAAAAAAATTTATAAAAACATTTTTAATCCTTTTATTCTCTTTACCTTCTTTTCTTTTCATTCATTTCTTTGTGATCGGGCAGAAAGCGGTCAATAAATTATTTTATTGGTCGAATAGACTCAATTGACAAAATATAAAAATGTCGAAGATTCAATTATGTGGACAAGAGCTCTTCTCGGTTCCGCATCGATCCGCGATTGTTCGCCCTTTGTCCAAATGATAAACAAATCCCGAGAAAATTTCTATTAAAACCGAAGTTGACGGTACCGAGATTAGCCTAGCAGGTCGGTTTGGGTGATCCCAAAAGCACAGAGAGCCGTAACCTTTGTGCATGGCCGTAGCGCCGGCGAGTTTCGTGGATGGAGACATCAGCCAACTCTGATAATTAGTAACATCTTTGCCTTTCCCTAATACCAAGAAACACGGTGACTCATGCCATCACGAAAAATTGATCTGGGTATAGTTGTATTTCAGTCCTCTCAAAGGATCGCCAATCCGTGCTCTCGCGCACAAGGACACCTCTAACAAGATTAAAGGCACGGTGCCGGGAGACATGAGAAGGATTGGGACCGAGTCGTTTTCATTAGGTCTGGATGCGATCGACACGTGAAATTTCGAACCAATCAAGCCTACAACGAAGAGTGCGATAGGGCGTAGGTGGTTGTTCTCATCTTCTTGGAAGTGCGATGTAATTGACCGAGTGACGTGCGATTTATTTTGGTCTTGTCTCTCCAAGGAAATAATCAAGTCGCACCACCCGTGCATGCATTGCGTTGCATGGCTCCACCTCCACCTCCACCTCCACCTCCACCTCCACCGTCGTTTGGGCGGATGTGGACTTGCGAGGAAACGGACAACTAGCTAGGGTTTCCAAGCCCCATCTCGATTCAAGAAGCTACTTATCATTCAATGGGGAGATGCTGAAATGGCAATGCCTTGGGGTCAAGTCCTTGTTTCCATGTGATAAGACGAGTGACTACGATATATGTTGATTGCCAAACCTAACTAATTATATAGGCCTTTGATCAGTGAGTTACGAGTTATGAACATTATTCGCATCCAAACTAAACTGATTGGAGGAGAGATGGAGAACATGATACAATTTAGAGAGATAATTGTCCAAAAAGCCCTAAACATATTGGACGGCGGCCAATTCGATCTTTTAAATTTTTCAATATGGCCCATCTAGTCATAAACATTTTGGCGATTGCCGTTGTAGTCTCTCCAATCAATTTTGACCATAGATCGCTTGTGTGGACCTCCGTTGGCCATCTTTGAGGCCCCGACTATCGATGGAGGAAGAAATGAGCGTTAAATCTCAGAGAAACTATCGTCCACATCAACATTGGCCTCCAACTAAAAAAAGAAAAACATTAGCTTTGGCCATCCACGTAGAATAATAGACGCTGATTGGACTGATGCTTCATCGATTGCGACCAAACTTCACCAAGAGGATTACATGATAAAATCTGCAAATGGTTTAGGACTAACTTTGCCAAATTAAAAAGATAAGAATTGAATTGGCTGCCATACGATAGGTTTATGATTTTTTAGACAATTCTTCCTAAGTTACGTAGAACCACGTGTTGTGCAAAAGGAAAATTAATACCAACTCCTATGCGATTTCTACATAGCGGGCATCGGGTTTGTCTTTGACCCCAAATAGTTCATGCCTAGACTTGTGAATATAAGTTTTGGGCGCGATCTTTAACTAGGGGGGATTAATAAGAAAAAAGTCATAAACTTATTATTTATTTACCAATTCGGTCCTAACTCTTTGAATTTGGCTAATTAATTCTAAACATTTTGACGATTTGTCAATCTAATCCTTTTGAGCTACTTTTGACCGGATATCGCTAACGTTAGAAGCGGACTATCCTAAGTCGAAGAGTAACACTGACATGAAAAAAATTTATATTACTTTAAAAAAAATGTGATATTTGCATAATTTTTATTTTTTTCTTCTATGTTGTTTTTTTTTCTTTTTCTTTTTTCTTTACCTTTTCTTTTCTTGTCTAAGCTCGGCAGGGGCTAGCCGTCCCTCGCTGGCCGCGATGTGAGGGCCGGGGACCCTCACTAGACTTTGTAGGGTAAAAAAGAAAGCAAGAGAAACATAAAAATAATATAAATTGTTTTAAAAATTCAAGAAATATTTTAAAAATTATTCGCGTCAACATAGGCCGTATTACGTCGTCCACGTCAGCAATTTCCATTCAAGTGCAAGGGAGCCACGATCAGAGAGCGACTTCAGCAGAGAAAGATGTTCCCGGGGAAGCGTCGCCTTCACGAATTTTCCTTCACAATTTCCCGGATCAGACGGAGCAACTCGGTACCACTCAACATTAATTCACAGTTGATGGCGATGGACGTGGAAATCGCCAATGCAAAGTACTGAAGTCCGGCCGTCTTGTTATGGCTGTGAATTTCCGCGGGTCTCCCCAGCTTTGCGAAGTGAAATTCGCCTGAAAATAGACACCACACCTTCGTTGACGCGACACCTAAATTTCTTTTTTGGCCAGGAGTTTGCTCATTTAGTCTCTCCACATTCAGCATCAATTTCTACGAAGCATCCACGAGACCCGGCCCGACATTTGTACATGGTCAATCTCGTACACGCACTAACTTCAAAGACTCGATTGTTTAAGAGCACATGGACATTTCCCTTTCTTGCTTCGTTCGTCGTAAAGGCCAATGTTTGACTTTGGAATTCATGCAGAAGTGTATCTGTCCTCTGATGTGAGGCTAAAGGTTTATGGAAGAAGATGCGTATACGATTCATGTCCTTTTCTAACTCCTGAAATTACATCGATCATCCGCATCATAGAAACTGCATTACATTGGTTGTCCGCATCGTAGCAACCGCATGTCTCCTACAATGATTTTGACGTTTACCTCAATTGAAGGTCCGGGCAATTTCCGATTCGATTAATCCGATTTGCTCGCTCCTATGAAGAGTTGAGACTATTCGCCATAATACAATGTTCATATTTTTCGCTATATTTTCCGTTTTCACTTCCGCTTGATCATTTTCAAATGCTTGGCTTTTGACAATAATGTTTCTTATGATTTTCTAGGTTTAACACGTGCTATTCCAAATATTGGGAACCAAACCTGAATTTTGGAACTGAAAACTAGATCGACCCCCTTGTGAACCGGCCCAATTGCTCATCCCTACAATATTTTGAATATATTGTTACTTTTGGAAAATTATTTAAAAAGTCCTAAACCGAATCAATCCCCTTCTAGGACGATGATCATAGCCTAAATCTAGGTGCCCTCGCTGCCTGGTGAGGATCACTGGCCCAGCCTGGGGCATGAGGTCTTGTCTAGGGTCGTCGACCTCCACCGGTAGGCTTGGTGTTTTTTATAAACAAAAATTTCCTTTTTTATAATATAATTTAAAAACCAAAAAAAAAATATTACGATATTATTAAAAGTTGTTAACATCGATGTCGACGGTGCAACATTTCGACGTCAGCATCCATGTCGGCGATTTCTAGTCAAAATTAATTTGAATAGCTACGTTAAAAAAATGAAATTTTATAACTCAATTAATAAAATTAAAAGATTTAAGATCAAATTCACAAAAGTATAATAGGTTTAGAAAAATTTTGTGTTTTAACTTTATCTATACCCAAAATACATGATAATTTCACAATAAAATTTTAATATGATCTTTAAAGTTCGAATAATTCTTTAGATTTCGGCGAAAAATGTTTTTTGGCGATGGCAAACAAATGGGCCGGGAATTTATTTGAATGACTCCGTCAACAATGTCGGATGAAGAAATCAAAGGAAAGGATTAGGACGAATGGAAGTCGACTAATCCCTCGTCATCAGACATAAGTCCTGCGAACCGGTACGACAGAACCTACTGTCCGAGTCTGACTTCGAGACAGGCTGTTCCTTTTCCCATTTTCACCCGTCTCCCTTTCCCATTTTTTGATCGCCACACTTGCGTCTCTGACAATTGGCTCCGCCTATCATCCCGCACACACCCCTCAGCCCCCTTTGTCTACTTCTTTTGAATCGACAGAGACGACAACCCACCCACCACTTTCTATAAATTCACCCTCCTACACCCACGATCCGTCCCAGCTTAGAGAGCCACCCATTTCTGCAGATTTCGTGACGGAGGCCCACCTTCTCCCTTCTCTCTCGAGGCGATCATTTTCCAGGGGAATGTGAAAGGGGAAGGGAAAGAGAGGGAGAGCTATCGTGGGTTCTTGCTTGGGGCTGTGTGTGTGTGACTGAGTGTGTGGTCTGATCGGAGGCATTGCTGTATGTCAGCAGAGTACTACTGCGATAAGTACTGCGGTGGATACGGTGAGGTAGCGAACCCATTGCAATGGCCACAACTCAGGAAAAGGCGGCGCCTTGCTGCGTCGGGAGTGCAAAACCGTCGCCCCCGCCGGTCGCGGCTTCCGTGCTCCGGAAGGCCGGCGAAGAAGTGCTGGTCCACGAATGGGCCGTGCCCGCGGGCGATCCGGCCGAGGATCTGACCAGTAAGAGAGCTGCCTCTGTCGGTGGTGCTGCCCTGGTCCGTCCCGTGGAGCCTCTCCCCGATTCGCCTGCAAAACCTCCGGCTAACAAAGGTTCGCTCACGTGGTTTTCTTTTTTCTTTTTCTCTGAGCTACGTGTAAGTGTATGTGCAGGCATGTACAAATTTTATTGGGGTATATACGGTGGTGATAATGCTTTGGCTTTATCTCTGATCAATGATTGGGTTGTGGAAAAGGAAGTTTGGTAAAGGTTGCTTTTTTGTGTATCTGTGTTCTTCTCCGTCTTATAGTACTTGTGACAATATGGCATCCCCATTGAGACGATTAATTGAGCATCACCCATCGAGCAAACTCTGACTTCCGAGTCCCAAATGTTGAACTATTCTAGTCCGCTTCTTTGAATTTTGTTCTTTTTTGTTTAAATTAGGAATTAATTTCTTGACACCAAGATCCTGACGTTTTCTCGTTTAGGTAAATTCGTTTTCCAGCTTTTATCTTTAGAACACAAAAAGTCATCTAATGCGGGTGACTAAGGATGTTCATTTTCTGTTCTGTCTGATCTATCCTATTGTTGAATATATAAATATATGTCTGGGATCATTACATCCTGCTAAGCTCAGAACCTGTGTGGAGGGTTCAGCTTTAGTAGTAATCAGATGTGTTTGCTTGGCTTGGATAGGAATCCCAGCCATGGTGAAGCCTCAGACCAGTCACCCGTTGGATCCTTTATCCGCTGCCGAGATCTCGGTGGCAGTGGCCACTGTCAGGGCTGCGGGCGCAACACCGGAGGTACTTAGTTTACACCTTCAGTCATTTAGCTAGAAATTTGTCTCGATGTTTGATCCTTTGCCCGTGTTTTCTCAAGGAATAAAGATGCTGATCTGTATCTCTATTTTCAGGTGCGTGACAGCATGCGGTTTGTCGAGGTGGTTTTGCTCGAACCGGATAAGCAGGTTGTTGCCCTGGCAGATGCATACTTCTTCCCTCCTTTTCAGCCATCATTGCTTCCCAGAACAAAAGGTGGACCCGTGATACCTAGCAAGCTTCCTCCGAGGCAAGCAAGACTCATTGTGTACAACAAGAGGTCGAACGAGACGAGCATTTGGATTGTTGAATTGTCTGAGGTTCATGCAGTGACTCGAGGTGGGCATCATAGGGGGAAAGTGATTTCATCCAAAGTTGTTCCAGATGTTCAGCCTCCCATGGTAAAACTTTAATCCTTTCCTAAGAATGTCTCATACTAGGACAAATGCTGACTATGCAATAATAGTTTAAGCAGAGAAGATTTGAAGTTTGGATCAATTGGATATTTTTAACGTTGTTCATAGGGCAAAACAGGTCTGTGGAATTCATTGTTAATGTAATATGACTGACCATACCAGGCTGACAAACCCAAGGTAATAGTGTGTTTATTTCTTGGTCAACATGCAAATGCAAGTATGGAATTCTTCCTGAGGTTATTTGCCATGACATCTGTTGAGGACTGCCTCAACTGCCACTGAAGTAGGTGAAAACAAAAGTTAATACTCTTAGACCTCGTCTGCTAATAAACAATGAAGGGCTGTCAATTATCCAGTGCTTTTTGCTCCTTGTATGAGATATACAATATTGGTAATTGCCTGGATGAGTATTTGACCTATTCTATTCCAAAACTGAAAATTCTAGGATGCAGAGGAATATGCTGAATGTGAAGCTGTTGTGAAGGAATTCCCACCGTTTAGGGAGGCAATGAAGAAGAGGGGTATTGAGGATATGGATCTTGTGATGGTGGATCCTTGGTCAGTTCTTCACAGATATTTCACTTGCAAATACCAATACCTCCTTGGAGAATGCTTTTGATGGTTCTTGCCCTATTTATATTCTGTGTTACTTTGTCCAGGTGTGCTGGATATCACAGCGAAGCTGATGCGCCGAACCGCAGACTTGCTAAACCACTTATTTTTTGTAGAACCGAGAGTGACTGTCCTATGGAAAATGGTTATGCTCGTCCGGTGGAAGGAATTCATGTGCTTGTTGATATGCAAAATATGGTTGTTATTGAGTTTGAAGACCGTAGACTCATTCCCTTGCCCCCAGCTGATCCATTGAGAAATTACACTCCTGGTGAAACAAGAGGTGGCGTTGATCGTAGTGACGTGAAGCCCTTACAAATCATTCAGCCTGAAGGCCCAAGCTTTCGTGTCAATGGTCACTTTGTTCAATGGCAAAAGGTGGTTGAGAATATTTCTTGAAAATAAATATCAATTTGGCAATATATATTTTGAGATATTGATAATGGTTCACTGCAATATGGCTTTTAGTGGAACTTCAGAATTGGGTTCACGCCAAGAGAGGGCTTAGTAATACATTCTGTTGCATATGTTGATGGTAACCGAGGCCGGAGACCGGTGGCCCACAGGTTAAGTTTTGTTGAGATGGTAGTGCCTTATGGAGATCCCAATGATCCTCATTACAGAAAGAATGCATTTGATGCTGGAGAAGACGGTCTGGGTAAAAATGCACATTCTCTTAAGAAGGTAAACTTTATATATATTAAGCCCATATATTAAGTTCTTTTGTCAAATCTATGAAGGACAATACTGCGTTAGAGTGACTTTCTCAAATTGAGTTTAATGTGTTGCAGGGTTGCGACTGTTTGGGCTACATAAAGTACTTTGACGCACATTTTACGAATTTTACTGGAGGTGTAGAAACAATTGAAAACTGTGTTTGCTTGCATGAAGAGGATCATGGGATCCTGTGGAAGCATCAAGACTGGAGAACGGGGTTTAGCAGAAGTCCGGAGATCGAGAAGGCTAACAGTGTCTTTCGTTTGTACCGTGGCTAACTACGAGTATGGATTTTTCTGGCACTTCTATCAGGCAAGTTATACTATGATTGCCACAGAGAACTTACAGTGCTCAGATTATAACAGCTGTGATGATATTGATGTGTTTGTTTCCTTGGATCACCACTTTCTTTATTTTCATTACATGGTGTCAAACGGTGTATCGTTCATCATATCGATGATTTTCGTTTTCTTTGTTGTTACAGGATGGGAAAATTGAAGCGGAGGTTAAACTTACTGGTATTCTCAGTCTTGGGGCATTGCAGCCTGGAGAAACTCGAAAATATGGCACCACCATTGCACCTGGGCTCTATGCCCCTGTTCATCAACATTTCTTTGTGGCTCGGATGGACCTGGCAGTTGATTGTAAGCCTGGTGAAACCTTCAATCAGGTACTTTATAAGCTTGAAACGTTGTAGTGATCCTTTTCTTTTCCATGGCGATGATTGACTTTCTTTCTGTCGCTTGTTTGCCTCGTTCTTTTGGAATTTCTGAACCATATCACTGTTCTTGGATATGGTTGGGAGTGTGCTGAATATGTTCACCCCCTCCCCCCCTTTTCCATCTTCTGCTTCAAATATCAAAACAAAAATTTTTCTTTTAATTATAAATGCATTTCTCTAGGTGGTTGAAGTCAATGTCAAAGTTGAGGAACCTGGTAAAGAGAATGTTCATAATAATGCTTTCTATGCTGAGGAGGAGCTCCTCAGATCTGAGATGCAAGCTATGCGAGACTGTAATCCTTTATCTGCACGACACTGGATTGTGAGACCTACCTACCTACCTCTCTCTCTCTCTCTCTCACACACACACACACACTTGCACTCGCACTCGCACACACCCATATGTGCACGTACTGCTGCCGACGGTTTCTTTTGCGCAGCCATGTTAGTGATGGTATTAGATGTTATCTTCTCATAGATGTGTGCATCTCCCTATATTAATGATCTTGCCTGGTTGTGTTCCTCCTATTTCGTTCTGGCTCAACACTTTAACAATGTTCTTTTACATAATTCAGATCAGAAATACAAGAACGGTCAATAGGACAGGGCAGCTTACCGGGTACAAGCTATTACCTGGCTCAAATTGCTTACCTTTAGCTGGTTCCGAGGCAAAATTCTTGAGAAGAGCCGCGTTCTTAAAGCATAACCTTTGGGTCACGCGTTATGCACGCGATGAAATGTATCCTGGAGGGGAGTTTCCTAATCAAAATCCACGTGTTGGAGAGGGATTGGCTACATGGGTCAAGCAAAATCGATCACTGGAAGAAACTGACATAGTTCTCTGGTTAGTTCTTAGCTTCTTTGTAAGTGAACTATTATTACTAGCTTGATTACGCCCTTCGACATCAGAATCAGAATCATGGTGGACTTTCTCACTGATTAATTCTTATAAGATGACAATAAACAAAAGTAAACATAATGGCGATTTTGCCACTAAAAAATGACAGGTAAGCAGTGCGTCTGAGCTCAACCCTTAGCTCTTGTGCATTGATAAATGGGATTGAGACATATTCTAGAAGAACTTGTTAGCTTTGTCAATGTGTTGTTTTAAAAAGGATTAGAAATGAAATTCTCTAGTGTGCTAACTGTTATGGATGTCATTTGTAGGTATGTATTTGGCGTGACGCACATTCCTAGACTGGAAGACTGGCCTGTCATGCCAGTGGATCGCATTGGATTTATGCTCATGGTATGATGAACATTGTACTGTCATATTTCCAGTCATTATTGTGGCAAGCACTTGTTCATTAATCTCGTTTCAAATATACTGATAAGATGATGATTATGGTACATCGGCACGATTGGGTTCTTATGTTTATTAATAAGTACAAAGCTTTGGTATTACTGAATTACCCATCATATAGAAATTACTCCCCATCACACTAAACTGTTTACATAGGAGGATCATGGTTTCATAGAATTAACGTGCAATTTTGACTTTGCCTTAAGTGTTTGTTCTTTCAAAGAGCAAAAGCTGCTAACTCACGTCATTCTTTCGTTTTTCCTCTGGGTTCAGCCACACGGGTTCTTCAATTGCTCACCGGCGGTTGATGTGCCCCCAAACTCGTGCGATTCAGAGCTCAAGGACAATGGCATGGCTGCGAAATCCATCCAGAACGGACTACTCGCTAAGCTGTGAAATCGATTTCTTTATTTCTTCTGAAGCCACGTCATGACTTGTTAGTTGTTATGCAACTGGTCATTTCGACTTGGTGTTTAAGCATTGTGGCTTTTACTCTGTGCAAACACGGTCTGTGTTTGGACTTGTGACACTTCTTGAATTGTGGATTGTCAATAAGATGACTTTGCCAAAATAAAAACTCAAAGGGTGGTAATGCCGTGGGCTTTACAGAGCTTCACCATTTGCAGAGGCAGGTAATTTGGGGTGTCCTATGTAATTTTCGCACGTCAATCTCGATATGTAACAACACTAGAGTTTCTCGAGCTTGCTCCACTATTAAGTCGTGACAAGAACAGGCTGAGAATGGCTTCCGGGGAAGCTGTTTTCTGCTCCGTCAAGTCATTATGGGGTGCATAAGCACACTGGAGCTCTCAGATTAGTAAACCTCTCAGAAGGTTCTCTGTATATGGGCATTTGGTTTAGGCAAGAAAAGTAATCCAGTGGGAAATGAAAACAAGAGTCAAAACTGTCATCATCAGCATCTTCTTATTGTAAGATCGAGGAAGGAGGGTCGATGGCTTCCGAGCGTGGCGCAGAAGAGCTACTTTCCGCATCTTCCCGGAAGGGTCTTGCATTATTCCCTGAATGAATAAGGCAGAAGACTTTGACTGGGAATGGATTTGCAGCGTTTGGTTTGGAATTGTCTGTAATTCCATTTCCATTATTCTCAACGCGTCCAAGATTCCGCATTTGCTCACATGCCTATACCATCTACTGCTCCATCTTCGACGGTGGTGGTCTATTCGAGGACAGTGTTCCACAAAATCAAATCTTGTTAACCATTGACAGCTTCAGTTGTTCTTAGGCGCTGATTCTCAACGAGTTTCGCCGTCCTCGGTCACCAGCTTTCATTTCATGACAGTTTCTTTCGAAGACGAGTTACGTTCGCACAAGTTTGATCCCATCAGCAATGTGCTATAGCTAACGACGAATGCTCTTTAGTCTAGTTGACAAGATCCCGATGTAAGCTGGGCCTTCCTTTAATCACCTGATGCACGTGAAAATTGATCTTATGCAGGTAAATTCCAAGTCTGTATATTCTATCATTAATCTCTTGACGCAGGTGAGGAGAACAAAAAGGATGGTTGGGTCTTCTGTGCGCTCGGTTGATTGTTTCAACTTTCAGCTTGACCAGTAGTTGGACCTCGGGTCATCAAAGTATTAATTTTTATGTTCTTACGTAGAAAGTTCTGCGGTTCGATATGTTTTTTCCCTAGTCAAAAAACGGGGGCTGTTGACTTTGAGTCTTCCATTTTCAACCCAACTCCCCAACCTTTTGTTTGTACTGAAGCCTAGGTAAAAGGCACTGTTCTTACTTTTATAAGATATCATATTGATGTTAGAGTATCAAGAAAATAATACCTGTAAATTCACGTATCAATCTTAAGATGTTGTGAAAGTTTTAAGGGACTTCGAGCTTAAAGAAAAGGTAGAATGCACGAGCCACGAGTTTTTCAGAATACACATAAAGCAAGGAGTGAAAATCAATCGGAAAAATTACCAAAAAAATCTTAAGCCTATTACAATTGTGCCAACTCAATCATAAGTATTTTTTTTTTTTTTGCGGGTTCAATTCTAAAACTTTTGTAATTGTACTTAATTCGGTTCATTCATTTAATTTTGATCCATCGACGCCGACGTGAACACCGCCGACAAGCATAATATATATTTTTTATTTTTATTTCTTTTATTCCTTTTCTTTTCTTTTTCTTTCTTTCCTCCTCTTCTTCCTCTGGTCAAAGGCAACGGCTGACGAGCAGGCGAAGCTCCTGGCGAGCCTTGCCAGCCCGTATCTGGCATGGTCTCGGCTTGCCTCGTCAGCCCAATTCTAATCAAAGTTGGGGTTTGCTTCCATTTGCTCTGCTTTAGCTCTTTGATCACATACAGAGAAGTTTTGAGTTGCCGATTGGGTTTGTGCTGCGAAGGCCATGGAGAGTTGACAACTCTGTCTCACAAGTACAAGCGAACAACGCCCACATTGACAACTCTGTTTCGGCTCTGAAGCAAGAGTTCTTCTTGAGGTAAGGTCCGGTCCGGGCTTGAACTTGAGTTCCCCCTTTTTGGGTTGGCGAGGCGAGCCTCAACGTCATCAGGCCCTGGCGAGGCCGACCTTGCCCAGCGATGGCAAGGCTCGCCACAAGCTTCACCTGCTCGCGCCATCGCCTCCTAGCCAGCGATTGACCAGAGGAAGAAGATGAGGGAAAACAAAACAAAAAATGAAAAAGGAAATTTAAAAAATATATTAAAATATTATGTCGTCGCCCGGCGTCCATATCGCCGAACAGCCTAAAATTGATCCGGACTAAATTTGCATAATTACAAAAGATTTAGAACTAAATTGAAAAAAAAGTTTGGGATTAAATTTACACAATTACAATACTTTTATGACTTTTTTAGTAATTTTCTCCAAATCAATCTAGAAAAGTTAATGAACTTTCATGTGTAGCATTCTAATTTGGATCTTGATAATGATCATCATGGTGCTAGTTGAATATAATTAATAATGAATACTGCAATTTTCAACAAAGAAAAGGTCATCAAGAGTTATAGATTCTCTTTATTTGATTGCCCAAGATAGTCCTCTTTACTCCTTAAGCTTCAAAAAAAGTTAATTTTTCTCATATCGAAAGAGACACATGCCATAATCGGTAGTACTTGCGTGATGATGCGAAACTTACTAAAATTTTCAATACAATTTCATTTAGTAATTATTATTTTGGGAAATGTTTATCCAATTCACTTGAATTTGAAGAATCAACTAACAAAATTTGAAATACGATATTCGATGGTAAAGCCAGTACATTACAAAATGTCAAGTTTTTGTTCCCCTAACGCGAAATAAATAGCATAAATCGAAATTAAGCTATGCTTTAAGGGTGATTGGTTTCAGATTTAAGCTATTCGATTCCTGTTTAGGAACTTAGTATTCGGACCGGTTATTCTTGGTTCCAAAATTTTGAAATTGGAAAGTGCCAAAAATCGACCAGTTCGGTCCGACAAGGAATACTAATGGAGGCACATGGTTAGTGGACGACTAAAGTTCATAACGAAAAGATATTTTTTGGGAGCGGACGGGAAAGTGGGAACACGCGCGCCTTCGACGCGAGTGCCCGAATGCCCCCGCGAAGCACCCCGAGTCAAACCAGCCGTTTCCGTAACGTGAGCGAACGTTACACCTCAGCACCAAGACTCCGACTTGACTCGACCCTTTGACTCAACCCTCCATTTTTCCACGCGCTCTTGCCAACAAATAACTTAAAACAATTAGAGAATACGATCAAGTACGAACTTTTAAAATCGTTTCTTCTTACCACACACTGGCGCACGGCGGCAGGCATCCTAAGCAGAATCCGAATGTCCGATGCATCATCCACCCCGCCCCCTAATCTCTCCGATTAACCTTACTTCAATCCACCGAATCCGCCACGCATGGTATTGCTGATCAACGCCTTCGATCTGTTGTCAGTGCCGGCCGCAGTCGCTGAATCGCCGTCGCGAGCTCCGACGATGGCGGCTCCGCCCGAGGAGAAGCGGATCGAGGAGGAGCTGTCGCACCCGATCATGCTGTCGGAGCGTGTCCGCTCGGCCGTGGACGAGGCCGAGTCGTTCAAGTCCGAGTGCACCGAGCTGGGCAAGCAGGTCGACCGCCTCTCCCAGATGCTCCGCTCCCTCGTCCGCTTCACCACCTCCGCTCAGTCCCTCTACGACCGCCCCGTCCGCCGCGTCGCCGCCGACGTCTCCAGGCACCTGGAGCGAGCCCTAGCCCTGGCTCGCAAGTGCAAGCACCAGAACATCCTCCGCCGCGTGGTCACCATCACCAGCGCCGCCGATTTCAGGAAAATCGCGAACCTCCTCGACGCTTCCATCGGGGACCTGAAGTGGCTGCTCAGCGTCTTCGGTTCCGACGGTAAGGGTGGGGGTATTGAGCTCTCGCTGCCTCCGATTGCGAGTAATGACCCGATTCTGTCTTGGGTTTGGTCCTTCATCGCCTCGATTCACATGGGACCCTTGCCTGATCGAATTGAGGCTGCTAATGAGTTGGCTTCGCTCGCGCGGGACAATGACAGGAACAAGACGATTATCGTGGAGGAAGGCGGCGTGCCTCCGCTGCTCAAGCTCCTGAAGGAGATTTCGGCTCCCGATGCTCAAATAGCTGCGGCGACTGCCCTACAGTACTTGGCCAATGATCAAGGGAGAGTGCAGGCGATTGTCAACGAACTCGGGGTTCAGACTATTGTGCAAATCCTCGGGGATGCGCCAGTGCGCGTGCAGATTCAGGTGGCGAGCTTGGTGGTGAATATGGCAGCACACTGCCCGCTTGCTCGGGAGGATTTCGCTAGAGAGAATGCTATTCGGCCCCTGGTAACACTGTTGTCGTTTGACATGTTTGTGGACGATCCTAAAGCTGGGACGCCTAAGCAGAGTATTCATTCCATTGTCCAGATTAATAAGCAGAGTAAATCTCTAGGGAAACTAAATAGCAATAACTCATATATGGATGGTAGTAGGTCGGGAAGTCATAAGAAAGACCGGGAGAATGAGAAGCCCGAGGTTAGGATGAAGCTGAAGACCAGCTGCGCTGAGGCACTGTGTATGCTTGCTAGAGGGAGTTTGTTGAATAGTAAGAAGATTACAGAGACAAAGGGGTTGCTTTGTCTGGCAAAGTTGTTAGATGAGCAAGGTGAGTTGCAGTATAACTGCTTGATGACTATTATGGAGATAACAGCCGCCGCGGAGGCTAATGCCGACTTTAGACGTGCAGCTTTTAAGACCAACTCACCTGCTGCAAAATCTGTTGTGGATCAGCTCCTGAAGGTGATGGAGACAGACTCTCCATCGTTGCGGGTTCCTGCAATTAAATCCATTGGCTCGTTGGCTCGGACATTTCCAGCTAGAGAGAGTCGTGTTCTTGTGCCACTAGTAAGTCAACTTAACCACTCGAGCCAAGATGTAGCAACTGAAGCTGCTATTTCTCTGGGGAAGTTTGTATGTCCAGATAATTTTCTACGTAGGGAGCATGCGAGGGCCATAATCGAGTCTAACGGTGTTCCACCTTTGATGAGACTTCTAAAGGGTAGTGAAAGGATGCAATTGTATGGGTTGTGTCTACTCTGCTACCTTGCAATAAGTGCTGGCAATAGCGAGGCCCTGGAGCAAGCTAGGGTGTTGGCTGCCCTGGAGGGAGCTGATCGTTCAGTCGCTTCTCAACATCCTGATTTGCGAGAACTGATGGTTGATGCAATTTATCACCTTAAGATGTTCCATGCGGGTGGCCATCCTCAGAAGCAGTCTTACTTGGTTGGAATATCGTATGAATGACCCACTGGATCAGGTGATTTTCGGGGCTGTTTTACTTGGATCAGCTTCACTTGTATATGAAGAAAATTCAGGTTATAAGGAAAATGTTCACTGTGAACAATGAATTCTGCGGATAGTACCGATATGTTTGCCAAAATATAGATCTTAGTTTGTGCAAACATTCTTTGGTGAATCAGTATAATCCTTCTGTCCTATCTTTTTTTGGTTGCATTCCAAGGACCTCATCTCTTTTAACTGGCATTATGTGGTGCTTCGATGTTTGTACTCTAAATCACGAGCTAGTGTAATATTGGACTGTGGATATGAGTGCCACTTTTTTGGTGAAATCTTAGATTGCACTTGTGTTTATATGGCAATATGCTACCGTGTGGATACTGTTTCCCTGAAGAGTCAGTATATGTTGAGCAGTTACTCTTACTTCATCTCCAACTGATTTGAGTATGCACAAGAGATGAATAATCATTGAGGGAAGAATTGCGTTGGTTTCTTCTTTAGCATTTGAAGTTGCTTTGGCATTGTACTTAAAAATGCTGACTCGGCTCTGCTTTTCTTCGTCTTTTCCCTTTCCTTTTTATCGCTTACGATTTGGTGGGAATGGGAGCCATTTGGGGTGTTTTGTCTTTGGGAGGGTCTTCAAAGTTGTGTATTACGTAGGAATAGTTGGCAATTTTTGGTCTCAATTAAATCTTGTGCCATGGACATCCTGCTCCAATCAATCCATGTCTTTTTTTTTTTTTGTGGAAAAATGGTGGGCTCCATTATGTGCTTCTTTGAGAAATAATCGCCTGCCATGATTATAATTCTGTCTTTGGTTGAAATGCCGTTTGTTCCTATATTAACTGCCCAATAACCACTTTGGTGCTTAGATGAGAAAGAGTCCTTAGTCACGATGAACTTTCCATGTTTTTCATCGTTGAGCTTCCTTTTTAGATTTGTTAAGCCAGGTACAAGGCTGTCAAAGAAGATGTGGTGATAGCAGAGCTCAGAAGCATAGCACAAAACCGTGTCCCTGCTTCTCTGAGCTCATTGTGGTTAAAGAATCACTTCTTTCCTCCATTTAGGGGCACTTTCTAATAGTGTAATCTGTGGTTTAAGCAATCTTTCAGAGCAATTTGACTTGCAACTTGTAATCTGGTGTAATCTGTTTAATCAGCTGTTCATTTTGGTTAGAATCGAGCTTACTGACGCTGCATTTACATCTGTATGAGGTGTCATGTGATGCCCCTTGAATGAAACAAAAATTTCATTTTGCTGCAGTCACCTGTGTAGCTGGAGAATCTTGGAATATGCAATTGATTTACTTGTAACTGCTCTCGTTGGTTGTGTGAATTTTGATGCCTCGTTGGTTGTCCAATACGGAGTGGGCTGACCATCCCATAATCATAACCTCTTGGCACTTGATATCTTTCTTGAAAGATCTCATTATATGCATTGTTTCTTGCTATGAATTACCTTTCTGCCGCTCGGAAGGATAGTCTTCTGCCTCTGGTTCGTTTCCTACCATGGTCACTGTAGCAATGCATTAGTTAATTGCTGCTTATTAAAAATATTGGCTCGTTACTTCCTGTTGATTACATTGCAATCCTGCCTTTTGCAGCTTCTCTCTCTACTTACCCCAGAACTCTAGATCGGGGTTTCAGGAGAGAGCCCTCAAAGCCGAAAGGTCTGAACGGAAGTCGCTAATGGTATTGTGCCTTTTGTAGCTATGAGCTTAGCAATATGAAGGTTTGATATGGGAACCCTGTCAGGTTTCTTGCCGTGTCCGAGATCTATGTTTGATCCACCATCAGGCGCCATCTTTCCGGAATTGATGCGCTGAGTGTATACTCTTGCTGATGCTGCTGCTGTTCATTTCGATTTCTTATATGAATTAGCCAAATGATAGGGGAGAGAAAACGGGCGGGCTCATATCCGTACCCTCCAACCTGATTTGGTTGCCAATAGGTGTGACCGAGGACAGGAACGAGGGAGAAGGAGGACAGGGAAAGACAAGAATGGAAGATGTAGTAAGTAATCTTTACTGAAACGTACTAAGGCTTCCTTAAGACGAGTCCCTAATCTAGTTTTAGTCAGAAATTGGTCCTCCTGAAGAGAGGTGAAAACAGAAGGCCCATCGGGTCGGTTAAGGTTCAACCGATGACGCACAAAGCCCAAGCATCTTTCAAGAAGGAGAGACCGCTGCCATGCATACCCATCGTCGATAATCTGTGACGTTTATGAGATGTGTGATATCAAGACTCGCCGCATCGTTTTCCTGAACCTGCGTGCGATTCCATTCGATGGGGTTTACCATCATGTTCTCTTTTCCCAGATCCGCTCAAAATCAGGAAAGGATGCAAATTAAGCGATGGACAGAACCGTACGAGAGATGTCTGATCACCTGTTTAGCATTTGGGATGTCGGGATGATGGCGTTGCGTCTCAGTTCAGTAATGTCCTGTTCTTGCAGTGGACCAGTTGCATCAGAGAGAAATTTCAAGTTACGGAGTCTCTTTCCATCAACGCATCAGTACGTCTCTTGCTTAATGGTTTCCAACTCAACCAGTGGAACGAGCTGCAATTTGTCCTAGCATCTCTCTCGCTTTCGTCCACAAAGAAATAAATTTTTGTCTCTCTCGTCTCTTGTTTAATGGTTCTTAGACATTATAGTTCTGTGTTTGTGCAATGGGAGGAAAATCACCTGGTTTTCATCGCAATGCCGGAAGTGTCGAAAGTGTGAATAGAGCACATTTGCTAATGACCCCCCTAGGGAACTCTCAATCTCTTCGAGATGTTATTATGTGAAAAAAAAAAATATATAGTTTTAGGATCCCTAGCCTCTTTTACGAAGGCGACCATTCATACCAAGCACGACCAACCGGATGTATAGTCCGATTGTTGTTTTGTAATTACACAACTTTACAGAAGTTCAAATATTGCAGATCTTGCAAGAGGCGAAGAAAAAGTCCATGGAGTAAAAAAGAACTCCGTCAAAATTTAGGTGAATGGATCGGAAGCGCCTGTAAATCAAGGACACGCAAGCGAAGTATACAAGCATGCAAAATTCTCCCGTAAATATCTTGAGGCAGGTAGCATTAGTGCTGGGTCATTACGTGAATCGTATACACCTAGCTAATTTATCAACATTTCTACTGCGACTAGGCTAAAACATTTCTACCGAATCGTTAACAAGCGTGAAGAGGCGAACGTGACTATGTTCTCCGTATCTCCAGCACGGGGGGATTATACAGGCATTATAAGAGAATCAAACGCATCAAAGGGGGTGTCCGAAGTGGCAACATTCGAGAGGCTCTGGACAAGAGATCTCAAAATCGAACTCAAACCGTTGGCGTGTTCTTCCATTCCCAACCTCCCTCATCATATTCATTAATATCATCATCCCACGTCCAACTTGTCCCCATCAATACAGTCCAGAATCGCAATTATAATCCTATCTTGCCTTACGCTAATGATAAAAATTCATCAGGGGGAACCGCCGAATAAGTGCGGAGATTTCCCCCCTTGTGCATGTGGGTCTCCAATAATGGCAAAAAAAAAAAACAGAGACAGAGAGAGATTACAGAAAGGAAGAATTTTTAAGCTAATGAATCAATCAATCTAAAGCGCAACAAAGACTGGCACACTCCCTGTCCCTGCCAAAGCTCCAATATTCAGAAGCTCCAACTCTACGTGTTACGATGCCATTGACTCAATGACATCTCCGATCCCAAGAAGGGTTTGTTTAATTTGGTGGGGGTTCGACACAATAGGTGGAACATCTCGCCTTTTGCTTTCATTACCATTGCACATTCTCGCCCCTTAATTTAGTGTTAAATTTCGACCCAATTTTTTTTTAAGTGTTAAACATTCTAATTTTTTTGTAATTAGTATTTATAAGAGGGGATGAGTCAATTATTGGTGAGAAGCACTTGACTATGGAAAGGGGGTTATAATAATAGTGGCATGAAAGTGAGCAAAAATGCACATAAGCTGGTCCCACTCAGCAAGAGCATAGGATTCTAATCTCACAACAGGGCACACAAAAAAAGGCCACTTTCCACATGGGTGCTGTACCTTTTTTTTTTTTTTTTTTGGTTTAAATTGAACCCATCACACAGAACCTTTCCCCCACTAGCCATCCATTAGAGAGGCACAAGAGTCCTAAGTGGGTTAGGCAAGTATGTGTACATGCATGCATGCATGTGGGACATGACCCATATGAATCAGAGAGAGAGACAGAGAGAGAGACAGAGAGACAGGGGGGGGGGCCAAAGAAGTCTTGTAAAGAGAAGGGGTTTGATGATTATGATGGTTAAGAGAGAATAAAAGAGGTGGTGGGGCTACATGGTGGGGGCTTTTGTCCCAATCAACATCAGCGATGAACCAGAGCATCGATCTCCCGTCATCCAATCCAATCTTGGGTGACCCCACCTTGTGAAAAGGATTTGCCTTTACCCTCTCTTCCCTTTCGAAAAGGCTTTTGCGCCACGTTCACATTAACAGTCTTCTGTTTTGAATTCGAAGCTCAAGATTGACTTGCGCCTTTGAATGGAAGGGAAAGGCAATTCTCTCACGCATCATCACCGCAGAGAGAGACAGAGACAGAGCATCTACTGCGCAAATACATCCACGGGGGAGGGGTAGGAAAAAGAAAGAAGAAGCCTGTGAGTTGAGTTGAAAACATGGATTAGACCCAACATATGTTTGAGCTCTCTAGGAGTTGAAAGCTTTGCCTTTTGGACTGTTGAGGCATCAAAACCAAGAAGATCTCTCTGTTTTCCCTCTCTTTCGAAGCCATTAACAAAAGCTTTGCTTCTTCTTTTTGTTCCCTTTTTTTTTCCCGTTGAATGGCCATTTTTTGAGTTGCTTCTAGAAATCCTACTTGTTTGTCAGAGTGGGGCGACTTGAACAAAGACAAAGATGGCAGGTTGGAGTCGTGCATAAATTCAATACAGCGATAGTTTACGTCATTCTTCAGCTCCGAGCTGCACGTATGGAACCAGTTCTCTGAGAATGTCCTGTGTACAGAAGACCCAGAATTCCTTGGCCGTCTCAGCTTGCCAAACTTTAGAGAAAGCCTATGTGAATCTGTTGAAACTTATCAAGCAAAAGATTCAAACACCCAGTGGTTTTCTTAAAAGGAGAAAGAAGGAAACTTGCCTAATAGCGAATTTTATTGAAAGAAAAATGTTCTGTACACGTTACTGAGACTACCTACTGAACAGAGAAGAGCATACAAGAGGACCCTAAAAAAAAAAAATTAGGGAAAAATAATAGTTAGAAGAAAAGGGAAACCAGATAAGCAGAATCTGGAGTCCGTGATACAACCTTGTAACCACTACACAAATCTCCCATAAGTCATCAGTTAGCCCTCTCGGCTTTGCGCATGAACACGCTCTCCAAATCCGGGGGATTGAAGAACTCCCTCACCCCGTTGTAGCGGTACTTCGAGGCCGGCTTCCGCTTCCTCGGGGCCGGCGGGCACGTGAATTTAGCCGGGATCCTCGCTTCTTCGCCCGTCGGGGTCGTGGAAAATTCCTCCTCCTCCTCCTCGCGGTCCTCCCACTCACCGCGGCTCTGCGGCGAGCTGGTGTATACCGGCTTCAGCGGGGACCGGAGCGAGATGCCGGCGATGACCCACGTCGCCTTGCCCTCCATCTCGAGCCCTTTATCCACCTGGTGGCGCTTCTCTTGGAACCCCATGATCATAAATACACAGCAAAGAGAGGAAAACAGGGTAGCAAAAGGAAGAAAGACTTTTGAGGAGAGAATAAAACGTTGAGGAGGAGAATAAAGGTGGTTAACCAACCTTTTCTCGTGGGGGGATGGAAGGAGAGAACCGAGAGAGGCCAAGGAAGGAGATGAAAGGAGCTTATAAAAGATGGAATTTTGAAAGATCAGATGAGGAGAGAGAGAGAGAGAGAGAGAGAGAGAGAGAGCTTTAAATGAGGAAGAGCATGTGTTCAATGTCTCTCTGTAAATACCAGTGACATGAGATAGAGAGAGAGAGAGAGAGAGAGAGAGAGAGAAGGAAGGAGAGAACCCGAGGAAACTCGTGACATAAGCGGAGAAGAATAAAGAAGACTTTTTTTTTTTTTTTTATGTAATGTGCGTGAAAGAGCGAGGGGGTGCCCGTGAATGTAGCTGACCGGCGGGCAGCAGCAAGAGATTGACTCGGATTTTGGCGCCAAAATCTTTTATGGGGGTGGTGGTGGGAATATGGGGATCATCAACAGTCCCCCATTAATATTCCTTGCTTTTTTTAAGCATCCTTATCTCCTTAATTTAATCCCTACTTTAATCTTCGAAAGAGAGAGAGAAAGAGGGGCCACAAGGCCCACAACTCCCTCCGCAACCCAAAAATTCGAGATCACGGCTCTTCGAAAATCTACTATCTGCTTCGATTTCATTACGCATATCTGAAGAGTGACAACTTTGATGAAGGAAGAAGTCATGAGTATCGAAACCGAACCATTTAAGACATCAGTAACGATCTTTCATAACGACATCTTTTGATATTTGGTTGTACTAAATGGTCCTTGGTCAGAGCAATTTCAAATGCGATAGATCGGCGCATTTAAGACATCGATATCTTTTTTTCAAGTAATGACATCTTTTAACATTTGGTCGCGTTAAAGGATCTTTGGGTAGAGTAGTTTCAAAATGTTGCAAAGCAGCCCGTTTAGGAATGGGTTGATGGCGCGTGCTCAATACTAAAACACTACCAAGGTAGAGTTGTAGGCACCTCGATTTCAAAAGAACAACGCCGGCGCATGTATCAAGACACAACAGATCTCAAAATTCCTTTGTTCCGTTATCTTTTTGACAAATTGAAGATAATTTCCATCGAATGGCTTCTCTTGAACTCATCAAGCAAATAGGGTAAATCATTTATCACACGACTATCATTTTCTTTTCTTTTTTTTTTTTCCACTTTGATAGGCACTGAATTATCATCATTTTTCTTTCGGTCGAGAAAGACGATGAGCTCACCAACCCGAAATGACGCATTCAATTTTTGGAGGGTAAACTAACTCTGCGACAATGATATAATGCGTGTTAGCTAATCTTTTGTCTAAACACCCTTCTGCCTTTCCTTTGGGGGAATTATCCTACCCTCTAATTTACACTCATTCTTCACCTAAGTGAAACCTGTAATTACAAATCACTCCTGATCATGGCGGATCAAAACCTCATCACTTGTGCTGGACCCAAACCGCATAAACATCCAAATTGCAGGGCACTTGATTGACGTCCTTATGAGTCGTGAGACGTGACGCTTCTGATAAACGTGCCAAGTTAAAAACGGGTTAAATGTCTCGTCGTACGTACTGGCCTCAGTTAAATGCTTCCCTTTGCTATTTTGCCACTGTACTAAAAACCTAATCATGATGACTACGCCTAGCACCGACCAATTACATGCTACTAATGTGGTGGGCACTTTGACGAAAGACAACCCCGTTGCTCTGACGCTAATCTAATCTACTTCCGGCAACCGGCTTTGCATTTTCCATCTGACCGAGCTTAAGCCGGTGCTCAGGATCGAACCCTTTTTCGTTGTCCCTGCGTCTGTCCGAGGTGTTTCTCCTCCTCCACTTCAAGCCTTTGTAATCGAAAAAGAGCCCTTCATTGGGTAACTTTTGTTTTCTTCGAAGGAATGCGCTTTCTCCACGTGAAGGAAAGCCAATGGCAAAGAGAGACGTGAGAGGGAAGGTGAGAAAGTCAATTACTGGAAATGCCACATTCGATGCCATGAAAAGAGATTAGGAAAAGGGTTCCTGGGGAAAGCTTTTGCTTCGAGTTCACGCTCGTTGGACATACGAGAAGGTCTCCTTTGGAACAGGGTAAAGTTCTTTGCTCATGTAAAAGTCAAAGCATCCAAATCCGCACGATCGATCTCATTGGCTAGAAAAGCCAGATTTTATTCGTGCTTTTAAATGCTAAGTCAAGTAAGCTAAGCTGACACCCCCGCCCCCTGATGTTCCATGCTGTCTAATAGCTTTTCCCAAGGTAACATTATCTTAATGGTAAACTTGTAATCACTATTACCTACCCCTTTTGCTCCATTTGATTTAGGTGATAAAAAGATTTTCCTTTCACGCCCTCCTTTTCACCGCAAATTCGAAACAAAGGGGAAAACGTCTAGTGCCGAGATCAACAATAGATCCATCAATTTGCATTATAGTCTTGAGATATCCATCATTTGGCATGAAATAATGTGAGATTTTGTAGAATCATTTTCGACTATTCTAAAAGCTTAATTTACTAGATAAAGACGTGATTTATTACCTAAATATTCTTATACTCTTCTTACGTTTAGTCTGATTT
The DNA here is from genome assembly GCA_021437795.1 of Rhodamnia rubescens. Classification (NCBI taxonomy): domain Eukaryota; kingdom Viridiplantae; phylum Streptophyta; class Magnoliopsida; order Myrtales; family Myrtaceae; genus Rhodamnia; species Rhodamnia rubescens. The sequence continues at coordinate 625,694 of JAILYA010000108.1, forward strand.
TTTTTGTTTTGCATGACTTCCTGGTCTAATACTATAGTAGAAAAACAACGACAAAAAATTCAAGAACGAGGCTTTTGCAATTCGATGGCTAGTCTCTGACAAAAATAAAATAAAATAAAAGATTCTATGGCTAGTCCGAAGTTGGCCGTAAGTAAAGTGGGACGTTGACATTATCATTAAGTTTTGGGCACAAGAGTCGCTTGCGGATCGAAATAGGCACACGACAACATGCAATTTAGAGCTGTCGGAAGCCCTCTAGTCTTAAGTGTGACTACTACAGCCACAATAATCAAAGGAACTCAGGATGGGGCACGCTCGCCCAAACGAGATCGCAGGAGTAAAAAGCTCAGCAACTTAGCACGTGAAAGCGATCTACGTGGTATCACAGTAGGCCCGTGAAGGGCCTGTCATTCCCAGCCGTAGAAGCTTGGGGGGTGTATAGAAAGGAGAAAGCCGTGAAAATACGGCCTACTTCCCTAGATGGTCTTTGGTCCGTGGAGCTACAGGATGCCTTGGAATCGAGCCGACCAGAGAGACAGGAACGATCTTTTGTTATATCACGTGGAGTTTGGTTGTTTCTTCGATCACGAACCGGCGGTACGCGGTTCGATGCCCTCGTCGCCGTCGTCGTGTTTAAACTCTACGTTGTGATCTGTTTTATAATTTAGTTCGTCGGATCTTTCTGAACAATCGCTATAATGAGACAGCCATGGTGTCTGAGATTGACTTTGGCTCTAACTAGAAGTCAGACTTTGCCATCAATCCCACAACTAAATTTTCTGTTTTTCTCTTTTCCCATACAGATGAAGGTTATGCTCATAATCAAGCAAGTGCGCACGTTATCGATGCATGTGCGATGAGCAAATGCTGATTCAAAAGCCACAGCCTAGTGAACACAACTAAAAGAAACAACCGGAATTTGCTTTCACAGTTGCGTTGCGGTGTTGTTGCCGGCGGTTAAGGAGTCTTTTGCAACGAGGCCCATGAAACGGCAAAGGTTGGTGCGTGCAGCTGTTGTGGGCAAAGTAGCTGCAATGATTCACGGGGATGAGGAAAACCAATAGCCTTGATGAAAGAGGTAGCTGAGAGTGGGTGACGGAGATGGTGCCAGCGCGGCCGATATCTTTTTTTTTTTTTTTTTGGGTCAAGCCGGCGCAGCTGATATGGATAGAGAAAAGGCAGCACTAGTCGTGATAGACAGTAGTACTAGAGACCCGTGGTGATAATGGCAACTGCAGTGGCTCACGCAGGATTCTATACGAACAGGCGAGCTCGAAAAATTTACCAAATCTCGCCATGAAGGAGCACTGTTAAGAGATCTCATTGCAAGAATTTTCATGAATTATAAGACACAAACTATGGAAAATGCGCTAAACACTGGGCCGGTACAAGAGAACGTCAATGCGGTTGGGGCAGCAGCAGACCATTAGCAATGGTGGAACAAGAGAAAGTGTTGGATCTCAGAGCCCAGCACTCTGATAACGAAAGGTTTGAAGAAGGAAATTTAGAAATGAAGTTTATTCACTCGTACTAAAATGATTATAAGACACACCTATTTATAAGCTTAAGATATGACTCTACGTCTACTCTAGACACACGAACGGACACGTCTAGATACATAATATTCAAAGCTATCTTGAAAAACTAGCAATAATAAATAGACATAATCACCTAGATAACAACTCCGTAGATTCCAAGTATCAAGATGAACTTGGGTTACGAAGAATCTCCTTGAGACCCGAAAAGTCTTTTGAGGTTTCCAACAACCTCTCTTAAACCGAGCTCATCTTGATCATGCCGATAATTCTCTTGAATTTAAGGAAGGAGTCTATCTTCTACAATTTTGTGAACATGTCGGCCACTTGGTCTTCCGACTTGCAATCTGTAGCACAATCTCCTCGGACTTCACTAGATCTTGAATGAAGTGATGCTTTATATCGATGTGTTTGCTTCTTCCATGAAAGACAGGATTCTTTGCAAGGGTTATGGCTGACTTATTATCACAATTAATCACGGTCGAATGCTCCCGCTTATGACGTAGCTCGGTGAGCATCGAACGTAGCCAAACCGCTTGAATAGCACAATAAGCCATTGCTATGTATTCCGCTTTTGCACTGGACAAAGCAACCACTTGTTGCTTGTTTGAGGACCAAGAAAAAAAATCCATTTCCTAAAGAGAAAACATAATTGAAAGTACTTTTCCTTTCTCCAATATCGCCTCCCCAATCACTGTCTCGTATATATCACAAGCTGAAAATCATTAGAAAAAGTGTAGAATATACCATCATCCATAGTACCTTTAATGTACCAAAGAATCCTTTTTGCCACCTACAAGTATAATTGTCTAAGAGTCTCCATAAATTTGCTTACCATCCCAACACTATAAATAAGATATGGCCGAGTAGAAGTCAAATATCGTAGAATCCCAACTAACCTCTTGAAATAAGTGGGATCAACTTCGAACCACTCTGTCTTTTGTCAACTTCAATCTTTCCTCCTTTGGAGTGCTAATTGGTTTACAAGTAGCCCTCTCGAAACGCTTAAGAATATCCTTGGCCTACTTTTATTGACAAACAAAAATACCATCCTTCGATTGTGTAACTTCAAGGCCAATAAATTAATATATGAGACTCATGTCCGCCATCTCAAACTCATGGGTCATGGCCTCCCTAAAGTTACAAATCATCTCTTGACAATCTCCAATAAATATGATATCATCGACATATAAGCAAACAATGAGCAACTCACCATTCAAACCAACCTTGACATATAAGGTATGCTCATACGGACGACGAATAAAACCATGATGCATGAAATAAGAATCAATTCGGTATATCGGGCTCGTGGTGCTTGCTTGAGGCCATAGAGAGCTTTCTTCAATTTGTAGACTAAGCTCTCTTGTCCTTTCTTGACATAGCCCTCCGGTTGATCCACATACACCTCCTCAAGTACGCCATTGAGAAATGCGGACTTGACATCCATTTGGTGTATTTTCCAATGCCATTGAGCAACCAAAGCAAAAATCATGCGAATAGTATCCATTCTTGCAACCGGAGCAAATACCTCAAAATAGTCAATCCCGGGTTTCGTTTGTAAACCTTGACTACAAGGCGAGCCTTCAACCGATCAATATTGCCATTAGGCTTATACTTGGTCTTATAGACCCATTTCACGTCAATGGACTTCTTGCCTTCGCAAGAGACGTGAGTTTCCACGTATCATTCTTCTCGATCGTATATATCTCATCATCCATAGCACTAACCCAACCATCATCTTGGGAAGCCTCCCTAAAGTGTGTCGGATCACAATCCGCAAAGAGAGCAAAATTGATAATTTCTTCATTAGAGGGATCACATCATTCGAAAAAGCACAATCCCTCAAACGAGCAGGTAATACTCGTTCTCGCCGTGGATGTGAGGATGTTTCGACAATATTTTCGACAAGATTATCGATAGAATTTGACTGAGTCTCTGTTGTCGAATTAGGTTGCATCAAACCCGTTCTTTGGTTCGGATTAACTATCTAAATCGGGTTGAACCGACTCATCCTCATCGAGGACAAAGTGAAATCGCCTCTTTTCTTACGTGTTCCACGTCCATTCAGCTTCCTCATCGAAAGTGACATCTCGATCGATAATCACCTTTTTCATTACAGGATTATACAATCAATAACCGTTTGTCTCATTACCGTAACCGAGAAAGATGCACTTCTCACTCTTCTCATCAAGCTTCTTGCGAAGCTCATTTGAAACATGGGTATAAGCAATACACCCAAACACACGAAGATGATGAACCGAAGGGATTCGACCACTTCACACCTCCGTCGGAGTCTTGAACTCAAGACCTTTAGTAGAACATCGATTCAACAAGTAAATAGCACAGCAACCGCCTCCGCCCGAAATGTTTAGGCAAATGTTTGGAATGGAGCATGGTACATACCATATCGACAATAATGCGGTTTTTTTCTTTCCGCTACTCCATTCTCGTTGAGGAGTATATTGTCTTGTCAATTGATGCTTAATGCCGCACCGCTTGAAGAAACCATCTCCAACCAAGTATTCTCGTGCCACGATCGGTTTGAAGAATTCGAATTTGGTGCCCACTTTGTTTTTCTATATAGGCTTTGAACTCAAAGCATCGATGGCATCCGATTTTTGCTTCAAGAAATAAACCCATGTTTTTTTACTAAAGTCATCGATGAAGGTAACAAAATACATGTACCCCCGATTCGGCGACTCACCGAGTGGTCCACGGGGGTCGGAGTGCACTAACTCCAACGGCCTTGAAGCTCTCCATGATTTTCCCGAAGGGAAGCTTTCTCTGCATTTCTTCCTAATAACACATGATTCACATATCTCCTTCGGAGAAGAAATTTCGAGTAATCCACGTACTATCTTCTTTTGAGACAACGGCTTCAAACCGTCGAAATTCACATGCCCGAACCGCTTGTGCCAAAGCCATGTCGAATCTTGCACCGAGGCACTAAAGCATGACGTAGCATAATTAATATACAAAGGAAAAAGTCGATTTCGAGACATTTTTACCTTTGCAATCAACCCTCCTTTGCCATCATGAACCGTGCAAAGTTCATCCTTAATGGTCATGTGATAGCCTCTCTCATACAATTGTCCCATGCTTAGGAGATTTTCTCGAAGATCAAGAACATAATGGACGTTGGAAATGCTTTGAACCGACCCATCTCTTGCCTTGATTTTAATTGTCCCCTTTCCCATGATAGGAACTTTGGTATTATTTCCGAACCTCACCTCCGAACGAAAAGTGTCATCGAATTTCGAGAACAATTCCTTCTCGCCACACATGTGATTGCTTGCATCCGGTGTCTAAGTACCAAACATTCTTCTGGTTCTCCACCGCAGAATTACACGTGAATAAAAGAGCATTATCTTGCTCACCGTCGCCATCGACATGTCTATCGACGGATCTTGCTACATTTGCATGAAACTTTTGACCACCGGTCTTCCCGCTTCGACATTCGGATTTATAGTGCGCATACTTTTTACAATTAAAATACTAAATAAGGGGCTTATCTTTTTGTTGTCCGGCATGCTTCTCGTGCCGCTTTGGATCTTTCCTTTGATTAGAAAGATTCTTCTTTTCATCGGGCAATACCAACTCGGCTTTGTAAAGCTTCCTCCACTTGTCTTGGATTTCTCCTTGAGTCGCTACTCGTGCATTTGTAGAGTGCCCACCAACTCATCGACGGACAAGATGGAGAGATCACGTGACTCTTCGATAGAAGTCACAATATATTCGAACTGCAAAGTTAGAGTCGAAGAATCTCCTAAATGATCCATTGATCAACAATAGTCTCACCATTAGCCTTCATTTGATTGACAAGAGCCAATGTCCATGAGAAATAGTCGGAATGGACTCGATTTTTCCATTTGAAGGAGCTCGAATTGTCGACGAAGAGTTTGAAGCCGAACCTTCTGGACCTTCTCAACGCCTTTGTATATGTTGATGAGAGTACCCCAAGCTTCTTTTGCCTACTTCGAATTCGCCACTTTTTCAAAGATTGACGAATCTATTGATTGAAAGATGTAAAAGAGAGCCTTACGATCTTTCTTACGATTTTCTTTTAGCGTCTTCTCGCTCCTCCGTTGTCAAATCTACCGGCGCTTTTGGCTCCACGAATCCTTCTTCCACAATCTCGGTTAGCTCCCTGAAACCCGAATAGCGCCTCTATCCGGATCTTTCAATGCTCAAAATTCTTCCCATCGAACCTTGGGATTTGAGGTTGGACCATCCCGGCACCACTCACGAAGCCATCTTACTCAAGAGAGCTTAGATTTCACAAAACTTAGCCAAACCGGCTAAACCGGCAAAACCGGCTCGATACCAAATATTGGATCTCAAAGGCGCAGTACTACGACACGAGAAAAGTTTGAAGAAGGAAATTTGGAAATGAAGTTTATTCACTCATACTGAAATGATTATAAAGCACACCTATTTATAAGCTTAAGATATGACTCCACGTCTACTCTAGACATACGAACAGACACATCTCGATACATAACATTCAAAGCTATCTTGAAAGACTAGCAACAATAAATAGACATAATCTCCTAGGTAACAACTCCCTAGATTCCAAACATAGATGACTTGGGTTACGAAGAGTCTCTTAAAAAATTTTTTTGGGTTTTAAAAAAAGTAATTCTTTCAAAGACTTGTATAGTGTTTTATGGGCCTCCGGCTAGTCAGACATCCGCGCTTCGTATCCCTTGATTACGAAAGAAGAGTGATTTTGTTTGGATCTTTATGGGCCTCCGGCCTTTGATCTCCTGAGACACGCCCGAGTTGATCCGATCCGAGTCATTGCCTACTGCAACCCTTGAAGATTGCTTGGGGTTAATTCTGATAAGCAATTCCAATATGCTCAGCTCCCAAACTTTTTTTTTTTTTTCAAGGCATTGGGATCAGCCGGGCACACAGAACAGATCACCAGACATCACCGCACATTGATGTTGCCCAGATAAGCTGGAGAGAAGACGACCTCGGCTTCATCCTCGTTCCAGCTCAGCTTTTTGATTCAGTACAATGCCGAGGACAAAGAAAGTCAAAGTCAACCCCCCTTCACCATCTCTCTCCGTGTCTCTACGCGGTGTTGGCCTGCCATCTTTTTCAAAGCTAGCTTAGCTTCATCTCTCATCTTCAGGAGCACCAGATTTCAAAGATATCAGCCTCATCAATCTCCGTCACCGATAATAGTCGTAATTCAGACATGGCGCTGTCGGAAAGAGATATCAAAACCAAGCTAACCGCGACCGTTCTGGCCACTTTCCTGTCTCTTTCCGTCTTCGCATCGTCATCGTCTGGCCACGCCTCTCCCGTTCTTCAAGGTATGTCAACTCCATCCTTCATGTCTCCACCCAACAGTTGTTCTTGAAAACATAAAATCCAAACCTCTTTTTCGCTTTCAACTTTCCTAACTACCGCGTGACCGACAGGTGAGAGAGGCTCGTCGTCGCATCCTCTTGGCGAGTGCCGGGAGAGATCTCGAAAGACGGTTCCTAGATGCGAATTCCTAGTGCAGATGCAGATGTTGGTGAAAGGGAGGCACCTAAGGCCTCCACCGGCACCAGTCCGGGGTCAGGCTGGGCACTATGTGTTCATCCGTTGCCCGCCGCCTCCCCCGCCCCAGGCCCCAGCAATAACACGACGAGATCCGAGAGCCATAATGTCCAAACATGCACCTCCTCCCCCGCCACACTGTTGATGTAGAGTTAGCCACAACTCCTAGTCTTCTTAGGTGTCATTACGAATATGTGAAAATACCAGAGGCGAGATCAAGATGTAATGGACTGACGGGATTAGGTATATCTTATGATACGCAGATTACATGTGTAAATGTCACTGGTGTAGTGACTAGCTTTTCGCACGATTTGAAGCCCTCTGGCTCATTTGCTTTTTGTAATATTTTGGTAACTGGACACATTTATGGAATGTTCAATTTCATTGAAAGCGCCAACTAGATTTTATATATACTCTTCATTAAAAGGACATGACAAATGATGCGCTTACGACATCCGGCCCTGAAAAAAATCTCCGGCAGGCAAAGCCCGACCAGTTGGGACTTGATGCATCGTTTACTAAAGAAAAACTTTATAATTACACGGTAGATTGCGTTAATAACCGACGGATCATGATGGCACGCTGCGAATTGCTAACCATATGTTGCAACTTATAATAAAGTCCGGAACATAAAATTAATATGATCTGATCAAATAATGTTATTATGATTCAAAAGTACTGCAGAGGTAACTGTGAGTTTTTTTAATTTTTTTTAATGGTGACTGTGGGTTTACGGCTCCTACTTCTCGCAGTTTAAATAGATAGCTGCCATCAACAATCGGGCATTAAAAAAAAAAAAATAACAAAAAACAATCGGACATTACGTTAATCTCGTTTCCAGTTGCAATTTTGCAAAGAAGATTGGTATTCGGCCCAAACTATTGGGGCCCAGATAGTAAGAATTGTTTAGAAACGGCGTCGCTGCGTCTGGAATACAATGCCCCGCGGCAGACACGAAGGACGGAGCAACCGGAAGGAAACTCAGACGCAGACCCAGGCTCTTTCCTGAATCGAGTTCCAAGGCTTGAGAGAGAGCTCTCACTTCATATTCCTTTTCGTCCACCATCATCACGCCTTACTCGCAATTCCTGAGACGGAGAAGAAGAATCTCTTGGGCGCGCTTGTTTCCAGCTATATATATTCCCACGTATCGAGCTAGCCGATCAGGGCAGTCCATGGCGGATCCGGACCTTCGAGCTCAGCGAGTGGATGGATAGGGTTTCTCGACTGACGGACCCTCAGATCTCCGCGATTCTGGCCTGATCTGATCCGATCCGATCCTGAGCGACGGGGAATGGCCGGAGCGGTGTCGGCGCTGTTTCTCCTGGACATCAAGGGGCGCGTCCTCGTGTGGCGCGACTACCGCGGCGATGTCACCGCCATCCAGGCCGAGCGCTTCTTCACCAAGCTCATTGAGAAAGAGGTCCCTTCTTTTTATTCGTGGAGGTTTTGCTTCAGTGGGTCAATTTCGTGTGATTTGGAAACGTGTGCTATTTGAATGCGTTGTGGTTGTGTAAGGTGGAGACAAATGCCCGTAATTTGGGTAGAATCTGTACTTAGTTTGCTTGATTTGACCTATGTGAATTCCGTCACGACCTCGATTATGTTGCTTTCGCAATGGAAATTTGGCTGGCTTTTTGTGTGATATTCTGATACCTGGATTGTCATTTCAGGGTGATCCACAGTCTCAGGATCCAGTCGTGTATGATAATGGCGTCACCTATATGTTTATACAGCATAGCAATGTTTACTTGATGGTAGCGGCACGGCAGAACTGCAATGCCGCCAGCCTTCTGTTTTTCCTACACCGTGTTGTTGATGTAAGAGCTATTGGTAAATTTTTATGTTCACACTAAAGACTTTGGTGGTCTACACACTTACTAGCAACAATCTCGTGGAAAAGAAAAAAATTAAAGTGCTCGTGTGTAATGAGAATTGTGCATGTGTTGTGCCAGGTATTCAAGCATTATTTCGAGGAACTAGAGGAGGAATCGCTTAGAGATAACTTTGTAGTCGTGGTAAGATGCTTTGGACTTTGTTTCTATTGTTTCCCATTCTGTCTCTGGTCCTCTGGATCATTTAGGGCTCAATTATCTTTTTCTTTTTCTGTGTGATTCCAAATATTCGGGTGTTGATGATAATCTGTTGAATCCTCTGCTCTCTGTTTCTTTGGAAGTATGAATTACTCGATGAAATGATGGACTTCGGTTACCCTCAGTATACTGAAGCAAAAATTCTAAGTGAGTTCATCAAGACTGATGCTTATAGAATGGAAGTAACTCAAAGACCTCCCATGGCTGTAACAAATGCAGTTTCTTGGCGTAGCGAAGGGATACGATATAAGAAGAATGAAGTAAGTCTATTTTTTTTTTTCCTCCCAAGCTCTTTTCTCTCTTTTCTAGTCATCTTTTTCCTGTAATTGGAATGTAATGAGTGTCTGATTTTGTAGGTATTCTTGGATGTTGTGGAGAGTGTCAATATACTTGTCAATAGCAACGGGCAAATTATCAGATCAGATGTGGTTGGAGCCTTGAAAATGAGAACGTATCTGAGGTTTGTTTCACCAATTCTCACCTAGTCAGTCCATTTTGGGAAATGGTAGCTTGTGATGCTTCATAGACCTGCCATTGTGATCTTTACCACTATTTACACAGAAGTTTACAGAATAAAGACAGAAGTTGCACCAAATTTAATATTTCACTCGGGTTTGAAGTAGTAAACATAAATGTTGTCCTGAGGGATTGTACTTTGATTAGTCAAAGAGCAGCAATTGCTCTCCCATCCTAAATCTACTGAAAATTGATAGTGTTCCTGTGCTGTGCAGTCATTAAGCTATGAAATGCTATCGTCTTTTTCCCCCTTATTAGCAGGAATCTTAGAACTAGCATTTATTCACCACACCCATTCTGCTGATGCTTGAAATGTCTGAGGGTTGGTTCTGTGTATTTAAATATATTAACTGTTATCGCCGGAAGAAGTTGCTCATTTTCGCCATTACTGTGTCTAAGATTTACATTACCAGATGTCTTTCTAATTTGGGACTCAAGTATGTTCATGAAGTTTGGTAACGGAAGAAGTTGAGCTTGTCATATCGACATGATTGTGAATTAGTATGCCTTGTGTCCTGTCAGCTTGCTTTTCATCTGATCATACTCTCTGGCGCGTCTAAGTTTTTCGCAAGGATTTGGGTCTAATTCCCTTAAAAACTACAAACTTTTGGTCTAGTCCCAATTCTACCCTAACTTCTTTTTGTCTCATAAAAAATCTTAAAACTTTTAGTCCTGTCCCAAATCTACCCAAACCTTTTTTTTTGTCTCACAAAAGAACCCCCCAAATTTTAGGTCCAATCCCACATCTACCCCAATTTTGTTGTCTAAAGAAAATATCAAGTTTCAATCTATTCTCAAATCTACTCTCATGGTCGAGTCCCAACTTTGATGTGGCATTTTCACATCAATAACAAATCCCCATTAGCAAGGTGGCATGGAAAATTATCTCCAAAATGAAATCATTCTAGGATATGAATCAAGTGTCAGATATTAATCTTTTATGAATTTCATATGGGACTACTTGCAGTGGAAAGAACAACGTTTGACTTGCTTCGGGAACTCAATTTCCTCCTTCAACAGGAGATTCTGACATCATCCCTGAATCGTAAAGGGAGCCACCTTGTAAAGTAAAGAGCCTTGCCTAGAGGACCAGACCCGATTAGAGTAATCTAATGGCGATTTTTGGACAGGGGGATAATGGGGCCAGATTTGGGATTACAGTAAAATTTGGTGATTTTTCTTTTAGACAAAATATGGTTCGGGTTTAATTTGGGACTAGACCTAAGGTTTTGGTTTTTTAGATTAAAAAAAAATTTCGAGGCAGAATTGAGACTAAACCTAAAGTTTGGGGTTTTTTAGGGAATTAGGCTTGAGGATTTGGTTGAATGTATTTTTCCAACCAGACCGAATTTGGCTACTGTATTTTGGAACCAACACAGCAAACTTTGCCCGATAACTTTCTGTAACAAGTTGTTGGTTTGGTGAAACACTTTAAATTTACTTTAAAAAAAGTTTGATAATCTGGCTTCATCATTTCAGAAGAAGAGTGGAAAGCGGAAGGATTTCTGGACAGTAGCTTGACAAATTTATTGCAACTCGTAGTGTAGTTAAAGGATGACAGTGGCCGCAAGTGAAAATAGGAACCTATCAGTTGTTGCAAGGTTATAGCATTAAGATTCTAAGAAACATCATTACAAGTTAAAGAGCTCTCTCTTTGGGGGGCCTGGAAGTCCATGTCAAACATTCTAATAGGCAAACCAGAGAAAGAGAATGAAGCTCAAGGATGATGACTACAGAGTAGATCTTGCATCCTCTTCGACATAGGGGATCTTGAAAACTCGTGAACTTTTATTGCTATCTGGGGATGAAGAACTTGGACTTATGATTGAAGGAGAGGAGCTAAAAAAAACTCTTTTAACTCTACAAAGAGAGGACCAGGAATAGGAATCTGTTGTTTCTGCTCTATTTGTTTGTTCTTTTTGTTTCTGACATTTTCCAGTGTGACCTTATAGATTCTTAATTCGTTTTTTTTTTACTTTTACAGTGGCATGCCAGAGTGCAAGCTTGGCCTAAATGACAGAGTATTGTTGGAAGCCCAAGGTCGAACAACAAAGGGAAAGGCAATTGATTTGGATGACATAAAATTCCATCAGTACGTTGTCTAACTCCATGAGTTCCTGTCTTGCTTGAACTGTTTGATTCTCCTGTCCAGTTTTGTTCTCCATTTACTCTCAGTTTGATCTTCTTTTTGAATTGAACTCCGTGTTAAATTAGGTGTGTACGCTTGGCTCGCTTCGAAAATGATAGGACAATCTCCTTTATACCACCTGATGGATCTTTTGACCTTATGACGTACAGACTTAGTACTCAGGTTTGCTTCAAACTGTGATTTTAGTTGATTTTCTGTCGTTGTATTGGTAGTTTTCTGAAAGATGCATTCATGTTTTCTACTTCAGGTAAAGCCACTTATCTGGGTGGAAGCCCAAGTAGAAAGGCATTCAAGAAGTCGAATTGAGATCATGGTAAAAGCTAGGAGCCAGTTCAAGGAGCGCAGGTGACTATTTTCTTGAATGATTTTATTAATTGCTTTTCTTGTTAGTGATTTATCAGCATTCTAAGTTTGATTTTAAAAACAGTACTGCTACAAACGTTGAAATTGAGTTGCCAGTTCCTGCTGATTCTACAAATCCTAATGTTCGAACTTCAATGGGTTCTGCGTCATATGCACCAGAAAATGATGCCCTTGTCTGGAAAATAAAATCCTTTCCTGGTGGCAAGGTATGGCTTTGTATCCTCTCACTTGTGTCTGTTGACTGTCTACACCATTGCATTTTAATAGAACTTGTTAAATTTATATCTCTAGATTTTCATTTGATCCTCCTTGCAAACCTGAATATGCAGGAATATATGTTGAGAGCTGAGTTCAGTCTACCGAGTATAACAGCCGAAGAAGCAACTCCTGAGAGGAAGGCCCCCATACGTGTGAAGTTTGAGATACCATATTTCACTGTCTCTGGCATACAGGTGCCTCTCTATAAGGCATATTTGATTGCTCAAACCTTCCAATATATTCATGGTATTGGTTTGGTTTGACTGAACTGTTGGAGAAAGAATGATGTAAGAAGAAGAGTAAGATAAAGTAAAAAATCATAGAAATGTCAAATCCTAGATGAAGTCTCTTCAGTCTATTTTAGTTAGAAGCAGAAGCTTTGCCATGAGAAGACGGATAGAATGTTGAGTGCCAAAATGATAAAGTATTACCTTGTTCAAAATTAGCTTGTACATTTATAGTTTCTTGGATGGACATACTCTGCGGTGACACCTTCATTTCAACAAGCAAAGCAGAATATTCATTCCATTTTATTTCTGATCCTTGATGCTGTTTTAGGTGCGGTACCTGAAGATTATTGAGAAGAGCGGCTACCAAGCTCTTCCCTGGGTCAGATACATTACAATGGCAGGCGAGTATGAACTGAGGCTTATTTGACGGCAGATTTACCAGACATGCCAAAACTGATGGACAAGGACAGAAGCTTCAGAAAATGTGAGGTTTTGAAGAGTTGGTTTGATGCGGATCATATTGGCTTTCTTGTTTTTCAACGTTTTATAACTATTCTTTTGGTTGGGCTTAATTGTTGTCAATTCCCCAAATATGTAGTACTCACATACTTTTGATAGAATTACCGTTTCGATAATGTGAATGAATGCGCTGTTGAGATCTTTCAATTCAGCTTATCTGTGAAGTCGGTCTGCAAAATACGCATTGATCTTTGTCTTCCGTGTATTCACATAATCTGGTTCTTCAGTTTCATATTGTGGATCTGTTCAGTTTTCAGACTCGGTGACTTTTGGTTGCAGCCTCTCTCTGAGTGCTGTAATGAACGGTCGGAAAAATCTTAGCCCCTGAATTGTCCTCGATGTTGAATCCAGCATGGTGTTGTCCATGCTTTACATAATCATAGTATGTGGATTGCTGCTGGAATTTGTTTCTATTTTGTTAAGAATCTGCCTTTGGTGATGCTGTGTTCGATTTAGTGGAAGATGATGGAATAAGTTTGGTATCTTGTGGCTAACCTTATAATCAAGAATTCCTGAGTTTGTCTTATACCACGTATGATACAGTAATCAGTAGGCTTAGTTTCTTATAGTCTCACATGAAAGCAACGATTAAAACATGTTCAGAACAAATTGCTGTCTTTCAGAAGCAGACCATATAGCTCTCGGATGAGTTCAACTTATGTGAAGATCAGATTTGTGGATGGTTAACCAGCCTGGGTAAAAACAACTGTGGATAGGATTCTTGCAACTTATTTCTACTTGATAGCATCAATCGAGAGAGAGAGAGAGAGAGAGAGCCGGTGCATGGCTGCAAAGATGCAGAGAGAACTTCCGTAGACTTATGCCAGAAAATCTGCTTGCTTGAAATAATGTCACAAACTTAATTCTGAGCCTGCCTATATCTTCTGATTTCCCTAACACTGCTAAATATCAAAATGAGGTGCCAAAAATCGGCGTCAACTCGACAGAAATCACATGGAGTTGGACAAACGCTATAAGTACGGCACCAGAGGCTTCCTTCCAGTTTCCTCTCCTACTCATCTTCGGCGACTATGTGATTCGGCAATGTCGGTGGAGATTTTCTAAATACATGCTTTCGGCAACGTTGGAAGATGCTGTCATAAATGAGATCGAACTGAATCCCGGCTCTCTCACGGTTCACAATGAACAGTATGTGATCAGCTTCCACAATCTTGTAGTACCTGCATTTCCCAATTCGCAACCGTGTAAAGCTAACCCATCTCATTTTATGTGTGTTAAGTCTTTGCTTGGACAACGACTAGCATGAGAAAAAAACAATTCAGCGGTCAATGTGAACAGAATTCTCTCAATACGTCAAACTTCTTGGCCGGGGGTGCCCATTTTCAACCGCAGGAGCAGATTCCACCACTAATTAAAGTTTTGACGGGCACCTTATGTTTCAAAATGTTGAAACAGTTCATGCTAAAGACACGTTGCGTAGATAAAACTTGTATGTACCAAAGGATGCTGTTTTGGATTTGAATCATAGGTCTCAAGGACGAAGGACAGAATAGATTATGATGCTTTATCTGGCCCATCTGGATCAATGGCTAATCACAAACGATTGTCATTTATGACGTCTGCATGAGCTGACGAGTTTGACCATTTCCTTCACCATAACTGCTTCAAGGGATATATATTATGTGGAAGATAACACGAGCCATTTAAGTTTTCTGGGTAGACAATAACTTGATTATCGTAGCCCTTCCCTTTCGATTAAGGGTGGAAACAGACAGGGAATAACTCAGAATGACAAGATCACAGGATCATTTAACATCAAACACGATTTTAGGGAAAACTGTTAGCTACGGAGCTATGGAGGTCCCTGAGCAATTTCCGTAGCTAATGTTTGCATGATGTTCTTTCTTTGCTCGAACCATCATGATTTTTGCACTTCAAGTATATAGCTATAACAATCCCAAATTCCAACCCGTTGCAAAATGCCGTTAGAGTTTCGTTCGAATTTCAAATAATTTTAAGATTTGGTCAGCCTATATGATAGAAAAGACATCAACTCTAGTTCATATTTTAGGTGGAAAGAAATCCAAATTCCAACCCGTTGCAAAATGCCGTTAGAGTTTCGTTCGAATTTCAAATGGTTTTAAAATTTGGTCGGCCTATGCCATAGAAAAGACATCAACTCTAGTTCATATTTTAGGTGGAAAGAAAAATTTTCCAAAATCGAACATGAACAAGACAAAGCTCAATCACTCGGCTTCAGTATAGAATGAACAACAATGAAGACAAGGAATAGGTACTAACCAGATGCCCGGTTCCAGGGGTTGGAAATCGGAGTCTGATATGACATAATGACTAGGATGTTCACTCGGGAGGCGTGGGTGAGTCATGGATATAGTGTTCAGCGCTCCATCGTTATCCTGCCAATCTTCATCCCTGTGCAAGAAATTCTCAGACTATGAGATGAATTATAGTTTCTTTCCCTTTTATTCGTGTCCCATATTTGACGTTCCGATCAAAGGCATCTTTCTCCTTATTAACCGAATAGAGAATAAGTATCTTATACACCCAGTGCATAAGAACTTTTGGAATTCCTATAATGCACAAATTCGTGAAATGAAGCTGATGAGCTGATAGAATCTTGTCAAAATGAATTTTTTTCCACGATTATCAGAAGGAAGCTCTCTGTAAGTTTCTGCACATGTACTGATAATGATACATATACCATTAAATTTTCACCTGTAGCCTTTGTAAGGAGGAGGAACACTGGGAGGATGCCGCCATTGACTCATCTGAAGCACCCTTATGAAAAACAGCGGGTGGATCCCAATTATGCTTGAAGGAACTGTGATGCCGAGAATCTTTCTAGTGCGCTTGGTAGCATAACTGAAATAAAATGTATTGGGGAAGGTATGCAGATGGCTGTTCAATCTCATCGACCCTTGAATCGTGAGGTCTGGGAGAATCCAATCGCCTGAGGCAAAGGGCCCTGTATTTCCAAACATGCAACCTGCTAAACCCCAAATCCCTACTTTCTTCCAAGAAAGGCCAAAATGATCAAACCCGAAATTGTAATAGGCTTTCAGCCACGGGATGTCAAGCCAATCGTATACAATCACTCCAAGACGGCAAAGCTGAAGCAGACATACTGCCTTCATTTTCTTTCCATCCTCTGGCCTGAATTATTAAAGCTCATATCAAAACTTCAGCCAAACAAAAGCCACAGAAGGGATCTTTCCCGCCAGAGTAGAAGCTTTGCCTAGAAATACCTAAGCCAGTTGAGCTTACAGAAATTACACTAAGAATCAAACTTGCAGTGGTGACCATGAAATAGACTCAAAGCCAAGAAACACAAAACTGGAACTTACTTCATTCCGTCTAAATAGGCTCTTGTCGTCCCATTGAATGCCCCCGATAAGGATGTGATACTCAACACCCAGTTCTCAGAAGTGTTCTCATACCCCTCGAATGCCTGCAATCATCAACCCCAGTCACATGAGAATGTTGCCAATAGTTGTTCTTCGATGCACTAGAGTATGCTCACTAGTTTTGGGAAGATCAAAAGTACCTTATCAGCGAGCATCTGTTGCAAAACCCGAACGACCTGCGCTCCCGCGGAATGCCCCACAAAGTGGATTGGGTGATCTTCATCCCATTCTGGATAATGCCCTGCAAAGGCAAGGGCATCAATTCAGAAAACTCATATCAATCAACCTTGGGTGAGAAAAGCCAGCATTTTGTGAACAGATAACTTTTTTTTTTTTTTGGCGGGGGTGGGAGAACAGGGAACTTCAAGTGAAATACTTTGCTGGTATTTTTTTCCCTGAGTTTTACTAAACCTTGTTCGTAGATCCGCCCAAACTGCGTGTGCCCACAAGCCATGCTATGTTCCTGGCCATAATCGACTTGTCCGCCTTTCAGATAATAGAACAGTTCTCGAGCCCTGATTTTTCAAAATTTGCAGAAACCTCTCAGCATTTGCCAGGAAACCAAGATAAAGAGCTGATATATGACCTTCAGCTCGAGAAATTTACAAACTTTAAGCACACACCTGTCGTATATACTGGTTAAAGATCCCAAATCAGGCACCAAAACTCTCTCGTCCTTCTTCTCTGCCCCCGCAAAATAAGATAAACCTCCCAATCTCTGAAAACGGTATCAAAATAAACAAAAAGAAAGAACAAGAAAAGCCAACTTTCAGAGGGGGAGAAAAACGAGAGAGGAATTCATTTGAAGGTAACCAATGCTCGAATTATGATAAGATTACCATCACATACATACCCCCTTCCCAAATCCAAAGATTCCATGAACCAACACAATAGGAGGCAAATTATTAACATGGGTCGTCGCCGTCGCGTCGCTGTTTTCGCCAAGATTCGGGTTTGGCTTGAAGAGGCATTCTCGAAATGCCTGAGACAGATCGCCGGCGACGGCTGAGCTGAATATGTAAAACCCATAAAGCAAATGCACCACCGAGCTCACGAACAGCTCCGATAGCTGCAGTCCCAGCACCCCAAATCTTATCATCCTCCACAACCAAAGACGAAGAAGAAAGGAGGGGGGGGGGGAAAGAACGGAACCCAGAAAGGGAAAAACAACAGAAGAGGAGAAGGGCCTCTTCTTGGCAAAAACGAAGAGGAGGGAACTTTCAAAACCTGAAAAGGAAGAAGAATCAAGAAGAAGAACAACGAAAAAAACAAAACTCAAACCCTTCTAGTTAGAATCCATCATGAGCTGAGGAAGGGGGTAAAGGAATTGTTTTTTTGTTTTTTTTTTCTCTCTCTTTCCCCCATGTATGTTTCTTCTTTGAAGGATCCTGCGAAAGCGAGATGGAGATTCAACAATGGACGGTGACTCGGTGCCTGCATTATTATTTATAACTTCGTTAACATTTTTATTTCCGCCATGAAGACTTTGAATATGGTTTGGCTTGCCTTGTTTTCTTCCTTCACTTCCTCTACCGCACAAAAGTCTCAACCAATCGGGAGGCGTGCACTGTCCGCTCTATTTTTCTCTCTCTCGTCCACGCAGAGCCTACAGAAATTCTTAGGCTGGTGGTGGGGGCGGAGCCACGTGGCCGCCGCAGGATAGTTGTATTACCAAGAGGGTGGGGGCCCACTGGCTGATAATAATAGAGGACGAACTTTTAATGTTTAAGAAATTGTTCCGGATTTTTGTGTTTCGTTAACCAGGAATTTTTTACGTGTAGATAATTATTAAGGATGGGATTATATTTATTTTGTTTCTTTAATAGATCGAGGGAGAGAAAGAGAAAGAGAGAGATGGGCGGGATTGGGCTTAAAAATTCCCCTTTGTCAACAGTCAACCAACTGAACATTGCGTCCCCTTTACACGCGCCGTGTCCGTCGTGGTGAGCACGCGTTCTTTATGAGTAGTACGACACAGGCTTAATTCTGTTCAACACGCAAAATCGAATTATGTGTCCCTATCACGTCAGCGATTTTGTGTGGTGTCTTTTCACGTTTCTTTCTCGTGCTTTGTTGTTTCAAAGGGTAATTTGGGAATTAAAACTGTAATTTTTAGCAAAATTACACGTGGATGACACAAGAGGCAGCGGCATAATAATATGTTTTGAAACGTGAGCAAAAATATTTAAGGCGAAGAGTAAAGATGGAAAGGGGGCATTCGTCTCGTCATTATTGGTGTCGGGTAGTCCGACGGAACGCCACATGGCCGCCGCCTCCCTGTCTGAATTTGCTCTGTTACATTCGCGCGCCACTCCACCAACCCACGCTCTGCGCCCAAGTTTCAGGTCGGCGTTTCCTGTTACATCTTCCACCCAAAAGTAGTTCAAGTTCAACTATCTGTTCCGAATGCAAGTTATATCCGATCCGGTTTTGAATGTGATTTTTTGTTCTTATCTTAAAAAGTACAGCCGCATTGGGTAAGAAAAATTTTAACCCCCCACCACCCCCCAATAGAAAAGATTTTTTCATGGTAAATCGATTTGGGAGGACCATTTAAGGCGACATAGGGAGATCGATTTGGGAGACTGATGGTTGCCATTCTCAATAATGGTTGCGGCGGCTAACATTGATGGCTCTTGGCGAAGAAAATGGTTAGAAGGGTCGATTTGTATAGAAGAGAAAGTAGCACGTCCAACGCACACTCGTACATTAAGTGACTAAGTCGGATAAAAAGGAGAACATGACATGATTTTTCAATTTCATTCAGCCCCCACCAGGCTCTCTTTCTTAAGGGCACTTCACATTTCTCCCGGGACCTCCGTAGTAGAAATAATTCCCCCACGCGTCGTTGTACTCCTTTTGGATGTCGTAGCAGTTCGGGTGGTCGGCGACGACCTGCAGGTCCGGCGGCGGGGCCAGGTTGTTGTCCCAGTCGACCACCTGCAGGTTGCGAAAGTAGGAGGCCTTGGCGAACCCTTCCTCGGCGAACTGCCCGCTCCCCATCTGGGTCGCGGTGTGAGACCCGGGGGCGCGGAGTTGACTATCTCCCCGCCGAACTGGACCATGGTCGCGTGGTCCATCAGGTGCGTGAACAGGAACGACGGCCAGTACCCAACCAGAATGCCCGGCCCGAATTCCAGCCACCAATTCCCGTGCTTCGGATCCTACAAGATCAAGGAAAGGCATCAATGCAGAACCATCATCAGACTATGTCGAGTTGAGTATTGCTTTGTAAAGGGAAAAGTTAAATCGAAGTCAATAATTGTAGCCACGTAATCAGAACAAGGGGAATGCTTCACGCTTAGGTTTGTCCCAATCTGCAATCCTCGATCGAGAGAAGCTTTCGCTTCAAGGCTGAGGAAGAATTATGCTACTGCCTTAGCTTTTCCAGCACACGCCACTGCATCATGCTTAAACATTTGATGATGTCCCCTTCCATCATTGTCTTTGATAATCTTCCCTCTTCTCTCCTCTTCCCATCTCTTTTTCTCCATCTGTTCTCTATGTTTCTTAATGGGACTGTTAAATAAAGATTACTGCTAATGAATCTTGAAGTAAATTCCTTGATACGCATATATTCAGGACTGGCTAAAATGCCCATGGTGGTCACCCCATTTCAAAAGCAAAAGGTGCGCTGGAGCTGACTAAGGTTTTCAAGTTGATGGAGCGTGAAGAACGTCACACACACAAGCATGCAAAGCTGATGCGAAATTCAAACTAAAAAAGGACACGGGCACACGCACGAATCTAGTTAATATCTTCCCAAGTTTCCCAGACGTATTGGTCGTCGAGTTCGATGCGTACGAATCGAGAGCCATGCAGCGATGCGGGAGAACACGACGTATGCATCGCGAGGATGATAAGAGTACCTTCCATATCAACAGGCTAATGTCGAATTGGCCGCCGTTGAACGAAGAAGTGGGAGATATAGCAGCTCCAAGTGCAACCCTGCTGTCTGTTTGGACGAAGCCTGAACACAGCAAGTTATAGCATCCTGTTGTCTGGTATGCATCAGTCTGCTCGTACCAAGTCATATATATGTATCGATCATCAAACAGCCCAAACATTGATGTCAAATGTCGGAAAAAATTTGAAAAAACCTATGGAGGATGTGGGTTTTATTCTTACGGTCCAATAAGTAAAGAACCTTGGGAAGTTGTCCCCGTACAACTCTGGACTAACCTGTCAAAATCCGTAAGTGTATATTCGTGTTTCAGTCGATCGACATACACCCGAGTTAATAGAGCAGAAATTTAGAAAAAAAGTTCAGGACAATTACTAGCTATCTCAACGTAGAAAAGGAGAATAATTTTAAGTCACCTGCCAACCAGCTTCGATGGTGTTGAGATCATCGCCGAACGAGCCGGAGATGACCCAGATCTGGGACAAACTGAATTCGGATTGATTGGCGACTTGAGGTGCCCAAACATTGACGCTTGCTTTTGCTCCATAGTATTGATCTCCGGTCACATACCCGACCGCATGCTGTACAGGTACATTGTATATATGAGCCTATCTATGTAGTGGATAGCTTTTTTCTCATCACTCTACTATAAATGAAATTTAAACTTTTCTAATGAACAAGCTTGCTTCGCGTCATCTGATGTCCGGCCGAGCATTGGGTTCACTCTACATAGACTAGTTTTTCATATCTCATTTCGCTCTCTTTCCTGAGATGCAATTTGGTTTTCCCGGCTGAACATGATAACCAATCTTTGGCTATAGGAAATGAATGAAATATAGCACTTAACCTCATGACCGTCGTAGCTGAGAAAATCTCTTCTGACGCATCTTCCTGCTTTCCTTCCAAACTTTTGCAGAGAGCTAGCTCTTAATATGTCCTCTTCGCTCGTTCTCCGTATCGGGATGGTCCCTCCCGGGCACGACTCACCCGTGTTCCTCCATAACTGGAAATCCTCCACAAACACCATTCCTGTCAGCTCACGACTTCTCGGTCTCTCGGGCGGATCCTGAGCGAACAATCCAAGAAAGAAAAAATTGAGTCTCCTACAGTGGCTGATCATGCAGCGTCAGGGATGAAAATTACCAGTGGTTTCTGTCCTCTCAACAGCGGATGATCAAAAGCCGGCTGTTGATGCAGCAAAACACAATCTATAACTTCACCATGAAGGGTCTGAGACAAGGCCAAGAACAAATTGATGTTGGAGCATTCATAGGCGAATTAGCAAATGCCTGAATAGGGAACCAAAAGGGAGTGTCGACGGATGCCTGAATTGTCTTGACCGAAGGCTTGTTGATCTTCCTGAGATGGGTCTTGATCCTGTTCAACCTGTGCAGCTCTTTCTGCGGCCAGAGACTCTGATAGTCGGCTGCGCGACGACGAGCATCGCCAAACCCCGACAGACGGAATGGGCAGACGCCAGAGAGGAGAAGAAGCGAGACCAAAGCGGGGAGGGCAGGGAAGATCTTACGCTGGTTGGAAGCGACCATGCTTAAGAAAGTTCCCTCTGGCTAAATCTGTCCGCGCATGTTCATCCACTACCACGCTCGATCAGAAAAAGTGAAAAAAACAAAGGTGGTGTCGCTCGGAATCTAAAGTTGATGCATGCAGCAATGTAATAACGAAGACTCATATACAAAAAACTATACGCTTAAATATAAACTGTCGCGTTATTTTAAATGTCCAGAGGGACTATTGTCTGAAAAGATTGGGAAAAAGCTTGGTGAGCATGGAATGTCTGCCGTTGAACCAATGATGATGTCTGAAAGGCATGATCAGCTTTTCCATGTTGCCCGCTCTCTTTGGTCCTACACGTACTTCCTCCCTTTTTTTTCTCATTTTTTGGCCGAAAGCTGTGTGATTTTCTCGCCTAATTATGGTTCGGAAGGTCCGGAAATTATGCAACGAGAGAATAAAGTCTCCGCCTATTGATTCTACACGGTATTATGACGTGGTCCACCCTTATAATCATGGCATTTGCGCTTTAATTATCGGCATTATCGTGTTGATTAATCATATTTGCTTTCCGACGCACGTTTCCTATGGCGCCAAAGGCAATCCTAATGCAATGGAATTCCTAGACATTAGTTTCTACGGAGGTTGGGACGATCTTGAGTCCCAGGCACGATGATCCGGGTAGCTATATTTGGCTGATCTCTCATTGAATACGAGGATTTGTGATCTAAAAGATGGTCAATGAACAACGACGACTCCAAAACCACGGGTTGAAATTTTATCCGACCACGAGCCAACAGTTCCGGCCCCAGAGCAGACAGAGTACGATCCCTTAGAAGTGATGTCTATGAATCTCTGTGATCATTTTCTGCTCTAAAGCATTACTCATGCACAGAAGCGAGCCAAAGATGGAGGGCGAGATGAGGTGAGCCTCACGTATGATCTGATGCTTTCTCTGATAAGTAATTAGGCTCGTGTGAATTGGAACGGTGCAAACAATGTTTTTCTGCGAGAGCTAATGGAGCGGGGGCACGGGGCAAGCCAAAAGATCCATAAAAAAAAAAAAAAGTTGCCTCATTCTTACAGAATTCTTATGCTTGATTCGGTCAAATGAATGGAAAGCGAAACCCTTGACTTCGGCCACAAGGGTTCGGCAGCAAATTCACGTGTTGTCCCTTGTGTTTTGCCCCCTTTTGGGAAGACGATGAAGCAAGCGAGGGAGAAAATTCATTGGGCATTGATCAAAGCAATTTGATATTACAAGTTAACCTCACCCTATTTATAATCTTCAACCCCATTTGGTTCTATATGCAAATTTGAGCAAACTTAGCAAGCTCAATCTGTCCGCGCTAGGTGGTTTTGATTTCCTGCTACATATTTTCCCGAAATTCGGCGCACCATTCTTCCTCGTGACCTGAACTCCAACTATAGTCTTATGTAAAATAACATTAATAATTTATGAAAAAGCCGTGAAAAAATTCATGATGATTTTGAATGATTTTGAAATGGTCATATTTAAACGTTTGAAAATTACAAGTGTTTAGTGGGAAAAAAAATCACAGATTTAACACTCGGATAGTATGATATGGTCATCCCACGATTGAAAGGTAAACTTAAACTACCCGTTATGGCAAATAAAATTCGGAAAAGAGGTTGAGCGCGTTGAAAAATTTGGAAGGGTGAGTGAAATAAGATGATAAATCTCACACGAGGTCAACGGTCGAAAAAAAGGGTACTTAATACTAAACTAGGATTAGGGGTTCAGACATTTGTCCTAGTTGAATGCGACAACTGGCGATGTATATTCATTCCCCTTTCTTAACCCCCTCTTTTTTTTTTTTCAAAGATGGATATCCATTGGACCGGAGAAATAGATCCCTTTCTGGATCGCCGTCCGTTGAATATTCTTCGGCCCGCTCGATCAACAAGAGCTACCACTCTCCACGTCAAATGACCGGATTGCCCTCCGCTCTACCCCGCCACCCATCTCCTTTATTACAATATATTACAATATAAGGTCCTTTTATCTCTACTCATTTTTCCGTTGCTTGTTTTAGCAAATGCCTTGACCTTACCTAAAAGAATCCCTCGCGAGAATTCTAACCCCTTCTCTCTCCTTGCTCCGGCGGAGCTCACTATAACGATCCGGTCCGACGAGGACAAAAAATGGTTGCCGGAGTTAGAGGGCCCGAATTCGCTACGGGATGACGAAGGGGATAGAAATAAATAGAATTGCGCACCGAATAAGATGAGAGCGATTCTGAAATATATATGTAAAAAACTAAAATTAACTCACGGAAGCTTCTTTTGACGTAACGACAATACTTAGATTTGGAATCTCAAAGTTAAGCATACTCAAGTGGGAGCACTCCTAAGATGGATAACTTTATGAGAAAGTGTTTACAAGTATACCAAAGGAGAAAACTATGACTTTGTATGGGATGGTCCAAAGCGGACAATATCTCAGTGAGTTAAACAAGGATGTCATAATAATCTTTTGGTATCGTAGTTTAGGTTAAGATCTTTTATTAGGTAAAATTTATAGGACTCTCGTGAGATTGTATGTTAGCTTATAACGTGCTAGTCTTTTGTTCAGTACTAGGATGTATATTTCATTTTAATACCAAGCGTTTATTGATCTTCAATTTAGAGGCGTCAATATGGGTCCTTGATCCATATTTTAACCTACTTTTATCCATGTGGGTCAAATATGGGTTCAATAAATTTAAAAAATCTGTCAAATATGAGTTTAAACTTATAAAGCATATTTAAATATGGATTTTAACTCGACCCATTTTTTATCTATGACATATAGTTTCGCAGGACCATTTTTATTTACATGTAAACCGCCGCCCACTACTTGCCCACCGTCCTCCGCCGTCGTCCCCCACAGCCATCGCTCGCCTGCCAACCTGCTAGGGAAAAAGTTTGGATGTTGAGTTTTCTTGTGTGCCATTGATTAGAGATTTTTGTGCTGGTTCATCACCTCCTCTCTCTCTCTCTCTCACCTCCTGCACAAAGAACGAATATGGTTGCAGCAAAGAGAGAGAATCCATGGAGGTTGAAGACTGAATACACGTGATCAAAGCCATTTTAGTCGAGTAGCGACCAACCCCTTCTCTCTCCTCAAAGCTGTTTCCACCCTCACCCTTTTTTATCCAAAGCAATCATTCTCACATCCAGACAACCGCGCACCGTCCCCTCCTCCTCTCTCTCTCTCTCTCTCTCTCTAGACTATGTTCAAGCTCTCACGCTCACTCTCTGACTCACTCGCTCACTCCCCTCGCACTTCGCCGTTCTATCTATATACCGTCTCAGAGGTGGCATATTGTTCCCCCTTCATTACCCTCGCTCTCCCTTTCACAGATAGACAATGAAGGTCCGTCATCTCCATCGTCCTGTTCTTGGTCTAGCTCTGTCCTGTTTCGGTGTCGACTACTGTGGAGATGAACAATGACAGAGGAGGACTTACGTCGTCCACATGGCTAAATCCTAAATCCCGGCGGCTTTTGAGCAATACGCCCACCGGTGGCAGCGGCGGGCAGGCCATGATGGCAGTGGGTTGGCCACGAAGGAGATGGCGGCAGTGGGTCGACTGCAATGGCGGCGGTGGGTAGGCTGCAAAGGCAGCGACTGTAGCGGGCAGGCTAGCAGGCAGGCGATGGGCCATGGTGGCGGCGGTGTCGGGTCGCGGGCGGCGGCGGTCAGCGAAATTTTTTTTATATTGTTTAATTTTATGAAATAAATATTTCATGATTTGGTTAAATATATAAGTACATAAAAAATACGGGTCGAGTTGGGTATGGGTCAAAATATGAGTTGAGTCGGTTATGGAGTCATAAAATTTATCTTGTATGAAAATGAATCAAAACATGTTAAATGGGTCAATATGGATTAGACCATATTCAACCCGATCTAAACTCGACCCGATCCACCCGTTTGACACCTTTGAGAATAGCATATTTCAATTTGTAAAGTACATCAATGGCAAATGAATTGTCACCTTTTGATACTAGGAATGTATTTTAAGGTTATCGAGGTGAGGTTTTGACAAAGATATGAACATGATCATTATGATCTAAGCCTTGGCTCGCAGAAAGTAAGAATGCCCCCACCAATCTATCACTCAAACTTATTTAGCTATGGATTATTAGAGTTGATGTTAGTGGATTATGCTCGTGTCGCTATGATTAGAACCCAAAGTGAGGGATTGAGTATGCATACTATTGTTCGGACGTTCTTTTGGGCCGAGTCATCGGCTAATAATAAGTGGAGACCTTGCCAAGGGAGGAATCTTGGTCGCCTTGTCACACCTTGTCACCAAGCGTTGTGTCGTAACAATGGTTTGAGATTGAACAATAGATCGTTCAATGAAATGGACCATTGACATGGTTTTTGATAGAAATTGATCGATGAACTTGACCAAGAATGTATGATTCGATATTGTTGATTTAAAAATGAGTATTTCTAATTTATATAAAGTTTTGTTGAAATGAAACAACTCGTATTTCATCATATATGTATGTTATATCGTGGGGTTTAGATTATGGGTTTCGGATTGCTTTATATATACGCATAGTGACCGAACAATCTACTTAGAAGAGATGTATTACTCACTAGATTGTAGTTGCTCATTCCAATTTTTTTAGGTTTTTCAGCTAGCGAAAAGTAGAACGATAGCAATATCGACGAAAACCTTGGTAGCTATTGTTTTGGCTTCGTTTGGACATTAATACAGTTGAGATTGTTGGATATATATACATACACACACATTGATACCACGTTTGTGTTTGAGGTTGCATCATTCAGGTGAAAGGACGGTTGTGTCATAATCCCCTATTTTTGTAGGTTTCGAGGTGTGACACTCACACCGTCAACAATCTCATTGCTCATGATGAAAGCTCAACAATGCACCGAACTCTCTGTCGTTGCCATTGATGAGTTAGTTGAGTTAGTCATTGAAAGTGCCGGGATCTACAGAAAGGTAATTCACTCCTTCAAATACAGTCTTGCGGTTGGAATCTCCAGAATGGCAGGCAGATGTCGATGACAATACATGCCTAGAGCTTGTTAAGATCTGGCTTGAGAGAGAGAGAGAGGGAGGGAGAGATGTGTGGGAGGGTGTTTCCGACGGAAACGACCGCGAAGGACAGTCAAGCGGATTGATTAAGGCGGAGACGTGGAATCTTTACCCCACGCTTGCAAGATTTAATCTCAACGGTCTGATGAGATGCAGTTGAATTGGATAGTCTAGATGTCATATACGGATTAGATCTGGATGCAACGATTCAAATGGATAGAGTGCAAATGTATTATGGCTTATCCAAACCTCGTTTCATCAAGATAGACAACGGCGATTCGACCAAAAAAAAAAAAACGAAAGATGACAACCGCAGGACAAGATGGTCTTTTTCTTATATCAATCGACGAAAGAATCTCCTAGCAATTAGAAAGAAAAGAAAAGAAAGATACGAACTCCTCGGATTCAGGAGGGCGAGATGTCCCGGTCGAATCCTGAAAAGTCAACGCGCGGATATTCGCAACTTGCGGCGGGTCCGCCTAAACACGACCTTTCCTTTCCCCTCTCTCTGAGGCGTAGAACTTGTAGTTTCACGTCACCTCGGCCATTGAAAACCGAAGCACGTTTCAGTTCATCACTCCCCTCGTTCGTGCCTCTCGCATTATTGACTCGTTTGAAAACGGGGAAAAAGATCCACAATTTGCACCGACAAGAAGAACACTGAGACTCGGCGATTTTGTTGACCCCCTCCCTCTTTCGTTCCCCCGAAGAGGCATCGATCTCAGCTCTCTCACTTCTACAAGTCTCGCATGCACGTGTGGAACCCCAAATGCTGGTGTGGTGTGGATGCCCACCATGTAGACGCACGACAGCGGCTGGCTTTTGCATCCTCTTCTTCAAAATGAGCATAACGTGCGGTCTCTCCCAGTTGCTTAGTCAACTCTTCTGCAATAGCCCGAGTTAAGGACAAAGAGTTGCCAAAATTTTGAAGGCTACCACCAGGCTTCCTCGGAACCTCACCGTATATACTTTCTTCCTAAGTCAGAGAGAGAGAGAGAGAGAGAGAGTATCAACAGTTGAGATGGATTCTCCCCCGCCCCAGAAGTTCCCACTCCCGGTGGACTCGGAGCACAAGGCCACCGAGTTCCGCCCCTTCTCCGTCGCCAAGCCCCACATGCGGGCCTTCCACCTCTCCTGGGTCTCCTTCTTCGCCTGCTTCGTCTCCACCTTCGCCGCCCCTCCCCTCATTCCCATCATCCGCGACGACCTCAACCTCACCGCCACCGATATTGGCAACGCCGGCATCGCCTCTGTCTCCGGCGCCGTCTTCGCCCGCGTCGCCATGGGCTCCGCCTGCGACCTCTTCGGCCCCCGCCTCGCCTCCGCTTCCCTCATTCTCCTCACCGCCCCCGCCGTCTTCTGCATGTCCCTCGCCTCCTCTCCCGCCTCCTTCCTCGTCCTCCGTTTCTTCATCGGCTTCTCCCTCGCCACCTTCGTCTCCACCCAGTTCTGGATGAGCTCCATGTTCTCCCCCAACGTCGTTGGCACCGCCAACGGCGTGGCCGGGGGTGGGGCAACCTCGGCGGCGGCGCCACGCAGCTCATCATGCCCTTCGTGTTCGCCATCATCCGCGACCTCGGCGCCATCAAGTTCACCGCGTGGAGGATCGCTTTCTTCATCCCCGCCCTGTTCCAGACCCTGTCAGCCTTCGCCGTCATCGTCTTCGGCCAGGACATGCCGGACGGCAACTTCAAGGAGCTCGAGAAGGAAGGGGACAAGCCCGAGGACGAGTTCTCGAAGGTGCTCTACCACGGCGTCACCAACTACAGAGGGTGGATACTGGCGTTGACCTACGGGTACTGCTTCGGGGTGGAGTTGACCACCGACAACATCATCGCCGAGTACTTCTACGACAGGTTCGACCTGAACCTGCACACGGCGGGGATGGTTGCGGCGAGCTTTGGGCTGGCGAACCTGTTCTCGAGGCCGATGGGCGGCGTGATCTCGGACGTGGTGGGGAAGAGGTTCGGGATGAGGGGACGGCTGTGGACGCTGTGGGCGGTGCAGACAATAGGAGGCGTACTGTGCGTGATCCTGGGCCGGGTCGGGTCGTTGGGCGCCTCCATCGTGGTCATGATCGGCTTCTCTATCTTCTGCCAGGCGGCTTGCGGGCTCACTTTTGGTGTTGTTCCCTTCGTCTCGCGGAGGTAAGACTCTTCTCATTTTTCACTTTTTTTTTTTTTTACTATTTTAAGAATAACATGGCTCCGTTCGTGTTAATTCGTGTCAACATATAAAATTAGGCGAATCGTATTCAAGTTTTATCTTGGGTCATGTAAACGGGTCGTGTCCAACATTGCTAGTAGCCCTGTTCGACTTCTTGCTTTAATTCATCAGAAAGAGATTTCCTTAAATCCTTTTTTAGGTCGCTGGGGTTGATTTCGGGAATGACCGGAGGAGGGGGCAACGTCGGAGCCGTCCTGACCCAACTCTTATTCTTCAAGGGATCGAGGTACTCGAAGGAGACGGGAATAACTCTGATGGGCATCATGATCATATGCTGCTCCCTGCCGATCGCCTTGATATACTTCCCGCAGTGGGGCGGCATGTTCTGCGGCCCTTCCGCCCGGAATGGCCGGACCGAGGAGGACTACTACTTGTCGGAGTGGAGCGTCAAGGAGCGGGAGAGCGGCTTCCATCAGGCGAGCGCGAAGTTCGCGGACAATAGCCGGAGGGAGAGGGGCCGGAGATTGGTGGCCGCAGCTGATACAAGCCCAGATGCCGAGAGCCATCCTCCGGTGCAGGTCTAGAGCCTCCGTAGGTTGAATGTGAGGTTCTTGTCCAATGAATGAAATTGTTAAAGTCTGATGACCTCCATATGTGTGAGCTGAGGCCGAAGCCCCAGATCTATTATAACGGGCCTTGTGCTGGACATCCGGATCCGCAGCGTTCCACCAAATCAAACGGAACTTCCGTTTGTTTCGCGAAAAATAAATAATTTGAAAAGATATTTTTATAAAATTACTCTATAATATCACTTAAAATAATTAATTAATTAAAAATATTTTAATTTATAATTAAATATTTTCGTGAACAATAAGAAAAAGTTCATTTATATTAATTTCCGTGAGTTATACCAACTATTGTTTTTATAATGACATTTGTTAAAATATTCGATTGTTCGTGGAATAATGGAGTAAAAGAGATAGCTAAATTTTTTTAAAATCTCCCCAAAAAGTCGCCCTTGTCGCTGCTCATGCAGCTCTGGCACAATTCCGTGATCTTCTGACGCATAATTTGTTACGATATATCTATATAAATCAATCATCAAAATGTTTTTTTTCTGGTCGAACAATCACCAAATTAAATGGTAATGATATTAAAGTAAATTTAGATATTCGTATAATGTGTTTGTCTCTCGCAGTGAGGTCGGTTAATCGATGTAGACATCGCCCATTGCAATTACTTTAAAATTTTATCTCGTCAACGTGTCATTGTGCTTGTGATTGATTTTCATTAACAATGCAGAATGAAGAACGCATAAAAAAAAAACACATCGTTGGGGATTTCGTAAGAAGAAAAATAGTATAACGCCGTAGTTGAATGTAAGCACGAAAAAGAAATGTTTTGAAAATGATTCTCTAATTTCGATCTTTTATATTGCTGGAAATACATTGAATCAATTAAAAATGTTCCATTAGTAATAACAAGTCACGCCTAAACATTTTTGTAGGTAGAAACTTCTTTTGTTAACTTATTTTCTGAAGTGATATCAAGGATAAAGGTTTGCAAAATCTTTTCTATATGTAAACACTGGCCCCACCCACAGCAAAATTTGCAACTACTATACTCATAATTGCAACAATACATAAGCCGGAAGCTTATCGAAACGGAAGGCCCAATAGGCCCAATAGGCCCAAAAGAGAACAAAGGCCATAACCAATAATCTCTAAGTCATCAGGGCCGAAAGAGAGGTATCCAAAGTCCATTAACCAATGTCCTACATTAGATCATTTTACAATGATAACCTATTTTAATTTAAGTTAATATATAAGCATGTGAATACATTCTAATCTTCATAATGCTACAGTCAAATTTTGTTACATACCATGTAATTGACTTTTGCTACCGAAAGATGCACGATGGAACACAAAAAATAAGACTTTCCTTATAAATTGTTTTAACTTATGCAATAACTATGTGGTAGGACAACTTGAAATATATATAGAAAAGTATACTTTTGCAAAACAATGCATTTTCAATGTTGATGTGAATTAATACCAAAATCTTTTCTTTCTTTTTTCTGTGAAAACTTTAAGGGAAAAATATATCGAGATATCGACAAGTTATAAGTATTTCATTTTGCTAATAATGTCTCAAGGTATAAGTTATAAAATCAGCCCTGCAAGAGTGAGAAAATATTCATTTGCTTACAAATTTAAGTGAATTTTGCTCTATTATGCATGACACATGTTTTGTCGTAGAGACGAAAAATCTACAAGTACATCTACGTAATCCTTTCAACAAAAAAATTGAGTTTGTCCCTCATAATATAATGTAAAGGAATTTATCAACATCGGGATCCGTGCGTGAAGGTGAAAGTAAAATATTGTAGGAGTGAGCATGGTTTCGGGGTAGAACCTATAATCTAGAACCGAATCGGTGGGAATCCTGTTGCAACGGATAGGTTCTAATTAAGTGGAACCTGGAACCCGCAACAAGTTTTTATTTTTTTTAGCATATATTTTCGTGGGATCTTAGGTATTCCATGGCATCCGATGATGACATCTAGAACCACTAGTCCAAATTTTCATTTCGTTGATATTTATGATTGAGATTTTTATTTTGTTAATGCTGCATATTTATTCGTGTGTCTAAATATACGTGACATCCGAATTTTATTCGTACTTTTATAATATTTAAGATATTAAGTTAGCGAGGGTTATTGAGGAATAAAATTAATATAGTAAATGTAAATGGAGATCAATACGCTCCCGAATACATATCGAATAATTTTCATTGTTAAAATTTTACTAAGTTTAGATGTATCTAGTATTCTATATCTTTTGTTAATAATTTTAGTGATTTCAAAATAATTTTCTAATTTATCGACATTTCAAACGGATGCCTATTTCCCTATTTATTTATCGCAATGCAAAACATCTATTCAAAATAACCTCATTTCTCAATCTTTTATCCTAAATCATGATATTTGTCATCTCCCTAGTTTACCAAATGGTATAATTTCCACCCAGTTAATTGCCACATGCCCTAATTGGATCCATTGAACATAGCCTTGATGATATCATGCATGACATAATCCTTTTAACAATAGTAACTTTATATCCACTAATAACCCTAGTTAAAAGACATGATTATTTTTAACTCTAGATAATTAATGTGACTTGAAGTCACTCTTCAATATGGAATAATTGTAGAAGACAAGAAAATAAATATACTCTTTCTCTTCTTCATTTCCTATGCGAGCCTTCTTCATCTACTTAAAATTTTCTACTTCAAAGCTCTTTCAAGACACACAAGTTGCAAACCCTTACTTTTAATCCAGTGTCTCACAAAGTATACTCATGGACTATATTTTATATTCAAGATATCTTTGTTGTTTTTTCTGAAGAATAAGAGTCGTTAATTTTAATATTTACTTGACTTCGAGGTGATTAAGGGCTTCCTTTGGTGAAGATTAACTCAAAAGTAAGTGAAAACCCTAAGAACTAAGTTAGAATGACCTACTTAATATTCGTTAGCTTGGTTGATTGGTTGTTTGTTCATGAGGCTAGATTTTATTCTACGTGTGATTGAGTTTCACTAGCTGTATGTTAAGTTCTTGTGATTGTTATACTTGAATTTAAAAGCTTCCTAATTGCTTTGGATGTCTTTGTGAGATTACTAAGTGGTTTTGGTACATCTTGAATGGGAAGGTATGAAAATTGTGAAACTAGGCAAAATAAGGGTATTTTGGTCAATTTTGGAAAATTTGAAGGGTAACAGAAGTGAGAGTGGGCTGTTAACATGATAATTTAATGAGTCTTAGAGTTAATTACTGGTTATTAATAATATTTACTAGAGGAAACAAAACCGGTAAAAAAATGAGTTTAGAAGTTTCAAGGGCAAATTTGTAACTTCACCAAGATGGAGGATGAATTTGCAAATACTGAAAGTTATGGGGACTGTTTACAACTTGTAGGCTCTTATTAAGATAGGTGATTTAGTTAATTGTTAGAGATAGTTGCTTACTTTAAACAATCTGTTTAACTATGCAAAATTGGATTAAATTGTATTGATTAATTTAAAGTGGACTGTCTTGGTAATTTCGTAAAGTATGTGGTGCATTTAGAGTGTAAATAATATGTTAGTAGGTCTTACATAACAAAAGAATAGCCTTCGGTATTTAATTTATTTTATATGGCTTGATTGCATGAAAATTAAAATCTAGGGGCAATAATACAAAATGAGAGTTTTTATTAGGAAAATAATTTAATTCTAAAAGTTTGGAATCAATGATCATTTTGCATATTTATGGTAAAAGTGAGCTTAATCAAAGGAAATTTAAAGAATAGAATAAAATCAGACATGAATTATTTAAATTATGGAGTAGTTGTACCTAATGCTAAATATGTATTCAGAATTAAAGACTTGAAAAAATTTGCTACCCAATGATATTAGCTTGGACAAAGAAAGGGAAAGATTATTTGAATTGCGCATAACTAACCGATTACCATGTTATACACGGGAAATATCAAGAGATTAACGTCATATTACTTATAATTATAGTTACCGAAATATGTGTAACATTTATGGTTTATTGTTAATCGTTGTTATATTTTCATATGATAAAGTCCTTTGCCATGGCCTATTCGCTACTGAGCGAATTCCCTTATATGAGTATGTGCACGAGACTATGAAACCGCTTGCCCTCGAAATATCGCGCTTCTCTCGTTTGTCAAAATAAATTTGGACCGTCATACGGTGGACGCTACTCCCACCGTTATTAAGTCGCGCAATAATTTCTTATTCCAGCACATAGGAAAAATCTGCAAGCAATCACTACTTGTGGGGAGGGGGGCAGTGCTTCGGGTCCCACCTCCCGTGTCGGTGTCAGGTGTCCCAAGTCCCATCCATCCGTCGCTGTCTCTCTGTGGTTATGGGAACGGCACCGCGTAGAAGCTCCAAAGTCAACCTCCTTCAGCCAGACGTACTGTGTTTTGAGCTTCACTTTCACACTGCCCACCTTCTTCACCTGGTCTTCTCTCATTCCCACGCACGACGAAGACTTTGCCCTTACATCAATCGATATCTGGGCAATTCTGGGTTCCTTCATTTTCAACCCGCAAAGCTGACGCTGCCCCAACTCCGCAAAAACAGAGGAAAAGACAGCCAAGAACCAGATAGAAGTTAGAACCCACCATCCATCCCTCTCTCTCATTCTGCATGGCCCCGGGTCAATTCTCCAATGCCCAGAAGTATTCCCTCACCAGCTGAGCGTCTGTTTCTACGAATAGTTTTGTCGTTCCAGGCGTTCGATGCTCTCTCTTCCCTCTCCCGCTTCCCTTCTCTTTGTTATTTCCTCGGCCTTCTTCTTCGCTACCCTCTCTCTCTCTGATCCGAGAGCCAACCTAGCGGCCCTCATATGCACCAACCGGACCGCCCCCTGCCCGACCGCCGGGCCTTCGTCGCCAACTTCGTGGCGGCTATGAACGCCGTGACCCCTCAAATCAACGCCCGGCAATTCGCGTCGGCCGTGGGCGGGGGGACGAGCAGCAACAACACCGTGTACGCGTTCGCGGAGTGCATGAAGGACCTCGACCAGATCGACTGCAACCTCTGCGTCGCTCAGGCGAAGACCCAGATCCTCCGTTGCTTGCCCTTCCAAATGGGCATTCGCGGCGGTCGTCTCTTCTACGACGGCTGTTACCTCAGGTACTCATTTTTACTGTACTACTTCTCGCGGCGGTCTCGGAAACTTCAGAAAGGACGGTGAGATGATAGTGCTGATAGGTCACGGCTTTCTTTGCTCTGAATGATTCGGTAGGTACGATGATTACAATTTCTTCAACGAGAGTTTGAGCCCCCAAGATTTGACAGTGTGTGATAATGAAGATTTTGGAGGGAACGAGACTATGTTCAGGAACAGTGTCGTGGAGTTGGGTAGGAACTTGAGTTTGCAAGCGCCCAGCAATGGCGGGTTCTCTGTGGGGTCTGTGATTCGTGGGAATGCGTCGGTTTACGGGTTGGCTCAGTGCTGGGAGTTTGTGAACGGGAGCGAATGCCAGAGCTGTCTTAACGATACGGCTGCGAGGATCGGCTCCTGTCCCCCCAAAGAGGAAGGGAGGGGCTTGAATGCCGGATGTTATTTCATGTATTCGACCAAGAAGTTTTTCTACAACACCACCGAACCATTTGGAAGAAATGAAGGTGAGTACTGGTATAAGATATCAGCCGTATAAAGAAATTAGAAAGGGTTGTCGAATTGTACTTTTTATCAAGAGTTCGAAGTTCGTGAGGCATAGTTTGTGTTTCTGCTCGACGATCCTTAGATTGTTGACTGAATCATACAATCCTTGGTTGGATAATATATCTTCCCTTGAATTTGCTTAAGACATCGATCTGAGTGAGTTGCCTGTAATGCTTGCCAGGACAGCAACGCTTGATTATTCTGGCCGCGGTATCTTCTACGTTGGCTCTGCTACTAATTGTGGCAACAGCTGCTTTCCTCGTAAGGATGAAACTTGTCAGGAAGACCAGAGGTAAACTCCATTTGATTCAGCTGTTGCAAATTGAACGATCTGTTCGGAATGATATGTTTTCTTACCCTTCTCCGTCTTCTGCTTCAGAAAAGAGGCAATTGGGACTTCTGGTGGATGTAGTGAACAAATCCAAGTTGAACTTTTCCTATGAATTGCTCGAGAAGGCCACTGGTTATTTTCACCAATCCAGTAAGCTCGGACAAGGAGGGTCCGGCTCTGTTTATAAGGTGAGCCTTCCTCATTCCCTGTTCAAAGTAGGCATGTTACTCATCATGCTAACAGATAAATTTTTGTTTCTGTATAGGGAATTTTGCCTGATGGGAAGCCTGTTGCAATCAAAAGGCTGGTATTTAACACGAGACAGTGGGTCGAGCATTTCTTCAATGAAGTAAACTTGATCAGCGACATCGATCATAAAAATCTGGTCAAATTGTTTGGGTGCAGCATCACCGGCCCTGAGAGCCTTCTCGTCTATGAATACGTCCCCAACCTAAGTCTTCACGATCACCTTTTTGGTACGTGGCATTGTCTCTGAGTATTTGAATTAGAGCTTTTCTTTTTGTTATTCCTAATGAACACCAATTTTGATGCAGTGAAAAAGAACGTTCCACCCCTAAATTGGGAGACGAGGTGTAAGATCATCTTGGGTACGGCGGAGGGCCTGGCCTATCTTCATGAGGAGTCGAGCTTAAGAATCATACACAGAGACATTAAATTAACCAATGTTTTGCTAGACAAAGACTTCACGGCCAAGATTGCTGATTTTGGACTAGCTAGGTTATTTCCAGAAGATGCGACTCATATCAGCACTGCTGTCGCTGGTACATTGTAGGTGGCATTCCTTTATTCCAATTTCTACTTGCCTTTGGGTAGCGCCTAATTAGACATTTTTGTACGTCAAAACACTAGCTTTAGACTGTGAATAAGGCGAGCTTAGTTTAACTCCATCACGTTTCCGCTGTGTGATGATGAGAAAGGGAAGGGGTGAACATTTACCAATTGCTGGAAGTTGGCGAACCACAGTTTGTTCAGATGCTTACTCAAAATGGATACATATTTCTAAGTTACTTTAACCCTTGCTGTGAATTGATTTCGATTTTTGTAGGGGCTACATGGCTCCAGAGTATGTTGTTCGTGGCATATTGACCGAAAAGGCTGATGTCTACAGCTATGGCGTTCTCATGATGGAAGTACTCATTGGAAAGAAGAATTTTACCTTCTCCCGGAGTTCCTTTTCCATGTTACAAATGGTAAAGTTATCTTTTCAACCAACACTCAAACAAATTCCTGTTACCGGTTAGAAACTTATGCGAGGACCTGACGCTTTGTCTTGTAGGTGTGGAATCTGTATGAATCGGGTAGGCTGTGCGAAGCCATAGATCCAATTATGGAGGGGCAATTTCAAGAGGAGGAGGCATCCAGGTTACTTCAAATTGGTCTACTGTGCGTGCAAGCCTCTGCAGAATTGCGGCCATCAATGTCGGTGGTCGTGAAGATGCTGAACAAAAGCTTCGAAATGCCTACGCCAACGCAACCGCCATTCCTCAGTTCCAGTCGAAGCACGGAATGCAGTCGGCACGTGCTTAGCGGACCTTATAGTTCTCCCCAGGAGTCAGACACACAGTCTTCTGGCAATGCGACAATGACTGAGAGCTGGTTTGAGCCTAGATAACATTTTGTTTCCGATGCATCACTAGCTCTGTTGTTCCCGAATTATGTCCGCGAAGCTTCTCCCAGCGGTTTGCATGCCGACTCAAGTTATGAAATGGACAATAATCTTATGGATGTTCTGGCAACGCAATATATGAGCTTCTTATCACGTTCCCTGATTAATTCGGAAGCCACTAGCGGTTTGAGCATTTCACTGTATGCATTCTGAAATTCCCAAGCTCCCAAGCCTCGTTTAATCGTTCGGAGTCTTTTGAATGCTTCAACAGAGTTGAGTGGAACTTCCGGTGCAGATCATACTTGCTCAGTGAGTCACTTGTTCATTATCATCACTAGTAAAGAGTTATTCCATATATTAGCTCTCACGACGATCCTTATCCTTAACGACGCATTCTTGATATTATTGAACGTGCATGTACATGACACGATCGTTTGAATTGCATTCCTATTGTGTCCAATGCTGATGCCAATATGTTGCGGTTTCTGCATTGTGAATCTCGTTTTCTATCTGCAAAATGGTCACAAAATGAGCCTCGTTTCACCCTCTCCTTTTCCATTAAGATTTTGAGAGCCTAAGCTTGGAAATCACCTCAAGCGACACTGTTTTATATGATCTGTCTTCATAGTTTGCGCGATGACGACTTTCGGGTGATGATGACTTGTGCGATGATGATTGCAAGAGTTGTTACAACCTAATCAGGATTGAAAATTGCCTTCTCCGTCCAGACAGACCTTAGCCATCGTCCAACGAGCCTTCAGGGCCTTTCTCTACTGGCTTTGAAGGTTTTCCCGACACGAGAAGTTTGACCGGTCCTCTCCTGAAGTGACGTGCTTCTTTGCTGCTAATAGCCGAACCACAACTACCAAAGGAATATCTGTAATACGGTTCACGAGCCGACAGCATATGAATAGACGGAACAAAAAAAAAAAAAAAAAACAACAACAACTGAGGAAAGGAGAGATTGTCTTAATTGATTAGCAGGTCGTGGATCCTTCTTTCTTTAATCCGCAGATAAAATGAAAAGACAGTGGATAGCCTACCTTTGCTTTTGTCTTCATGTTTGGTTTTTGTGTTGCACCCAACAATCTTCAGACAGAAAAGGAAAACGGAAATCGAGTAATGAAGCAAGGCCCGAAGATCTTGACGGAGAGATTGATTCCCTTCAATTTCACGGAATGGTGGCTATTTGATGGCGAAAGGTTGCCAATTGATTTTAAAAGCTTACTAATTATTTTCAAATTAAAGCCGTGATTTAAAGAATATTTAATTACTTTAACGTTACGGATATGAAAGTCTTAAACTAGTAGCCCACTGGAAAAAAGGATCCCAGTTGCTTTCTTCGGATGCTAAGATCCAATTATATAGTTTTGGGAAAACATGAGGATTATACTTCGGAGAAAAGGAGGCCTACAATGAGGATGCCCAGAGTAAGATGAGCATGGAAAGCTTCCAGCAGTATTCCTTTCCTGGTTCTTTACAAGCACAGCCCCGGAGAAAGAGGCTATGCCTTACACCGGCCGACACCTCACAAATTGGCTAGTTGAAGGATATCTCTGTTTTCAAGTTCTTATCTATGTGTTAACCACCATATCCGAATGAAATAAAGGTGGTGTTTTCAATATGAAACATCACCAAGATTCATCGAGCTAAACATGCAGATCCATGGCCCGGGCAGCTCTTTGCTCATCAGTATCAGCAGAACAAGCAGAAAACATGTGCGAGGAACAAGCAAGGAATTCATTCATCTTGATTTTTTTTTTTCGAGCAAAAAGAGGTCCACATGCTCAGTTTCTGTCAACTTTTTTTACATTATGCAAGCAAAGAAAGATATATCAATAGCATTAATCACACTTCGCAGGCTACAACTCGACAGTGGAAAAACATAAGATACGAAATAATGTTATCTAGGACCAGAAAGCTCCATCGCTTCTACGAGTGAATATTCTTCTATGAAATCCGCATACCTATGGTGAGGACTTGAACCGGATAGGCACCGCGGTGTCTCAGCCCTTTGGGAGGTATCTTGGTTATCAGCCAAGCCATCATCCTCGAACATCTTTAGTACATCCGACATTTTCGGGCGCTGCAGGGGATTAACTTTTGTGCACAACAAAGCAACTTTAACCATTACTTCTAACTCGAGCCTGTTGATATCATCCCCCAAGTTCTTATCTACCATTTGGCTCAGCTTTCCATCCTCATAGAGCTTAATTACCTGCAAGTATCAGAAAGATGCAGGAGCAATAAGGTAACTGCCCCATGAGACATAGGATACAATAAGGAGAAGATGCTGAATCACCAGAGAGAGGGGGAGAGAGAGTACCCAATCAAGCATTACGCCTTTTTGATTGGGTATGCGTCCGAAATCCAGGGCTCTCTGACCGGTAATCAGTTCAAGGAGCAAAATACCGTACCCAAATACATCTGTTTTTTCTGATGACTGACCAGTCGATAAGTACTCTGGCGCAATGTGGCCGACTGTACCACGCACTGCGGTGGTGACATGGGAATCTTTGTGATCCAAAAGTTTCGCCAGCCCAAAATCCCCCACGACAGCCTCAAAATCTTCATCCAGCAATATATTTGCCGCTTTTACATCCCTGTGAATAATTTTAGGCTCACATTGCTCATGCAAATATAGCAGCCCCCTTGCTGTACCTAAAGCTATCCTCCTTCGCCTCGACCAGTCAAGAGCCGGCTTCCCATGAATGTGATCTGAAATGGCCAGAACAAACTTGCCAAGTTATTCCAGAATGGTGCCATTTTGGAGAACTTATACATTTGAAGGAGATAGGACATTCAGATATAAAAGAAACTGAAGCTACAGCTGTGAATACCCGTCATGGATAGAAACATGATAATTTAATATAATGTCCGCAAAGTAAAAATAAATAAATTCTTGTCCTCAAAGCAGCTACTGACTCTTGTAATTTAGTTCTTAATGTATTGCTGACATCATAATGCATGGAATCGCAATTGGTGGGATTCAGAAACAGTTCATGATTATGAAAAGAAGCGATCGACTGTTGTAGTTCTATGTATGCAATTCTAGTACTCCAAGAACCACATAGAGGACTGCAGGCACTTTAACAAAGTGAGAATATGTTTGGCCTGATAACAATGTAGGCTTATCACTCATCATTAAATGGTTCAGTGCCCTATAAAGTTTAATGGACTGAGCTTCTGCACAAGTCATTCTTTCACAAATCATGGAAGTGCGATATCAAAAACGAATATCTCAAGGATGGTTTTTATGCGAGTAGAAGTCGTGAGGTTTTCAGCTCTGAAAGAGGCTAAAAAAGGTAATGTAAGCACAAAATAAAGTTAGCTGACCCCTTAAGCGAGATGCCACACTTCCATTCGGCATGTAAGGGTAGACAAGGAGACGTTCATGTTCAGTAGAACAGAAGCCGGAAAGCCTGAGAAGATTCCGGTGTACAGCCAAGCTTATCATCTCAACTTCCGTTTGGAACTGGATTTCACCACCAGATGTATAGTGGTCCTTCAGCCTTTTGACAGCCACCACAGTCCCATCCTTTAAGCGTCCCTTGTACACAATTCCAAATCCTCCTCTGCCTAATATATTCTTTGAGTTGAAATGATCAGTTGCAGCCCAAAGCTCCTTAAAAGGGTATCTTCTCAAGTGGCCCATGAATATCTCAGGGTCACATTGATCTGCAAGATAGAAATGTTAAAGCTGAGAACGCAGGGAAAACCCAAGAATTAGTTGAAATGTTGTAAGAGTTTAGCTAGATAAAGAACTTAAGATGTGCAGGCCTTGCTTATAAATGAAAATTAGGCAAGCAAGGTAATTTCAAGGCCTATTCACAACTATAAAATAAGAAAGTTTGTCAAGTGCAATCTTGGATACAATGTGAAACACTGAAAAGAAATGCCACAAGACAGCCTGGAGGTTTAAGATCTTTGTGGCCATTTTTATTGTTAGAATTAAAACTAGCATAATACCAGTTCAAAACACCTTATGTTATTATGAAATAAAACCCAGAGGATCCAGATTTATGTTTCCTCTGATAGAATCTGCTGCCAATTGTGGGGTTTGCATATCCAACAATATATGTCCGATCGTGACTGGACATGCAAGAACAAAGCTACCATACAACTGCAGAAAAATGGCATACTTCTTCAGTTTACCCCACTGTAAAGTGTAAACTATGACAGAGAGGGGGGGCAAGGGAGGGACAAACCATTTGAGTCAAAGAAACTTTGTTGTCTGTGTTTATACCACCGCCGAACAAAAATCCCAACGAAGATAATGACAAAGAAGGCACTTCCAAAGCTTGTCCCAAAAGCAATTGCCACACGATGACTTCTTATTCCAGAGGCTGGTCGATCTAGCAAACCGCGAAAATCAGTAACTTATAACATCATCAAGGCATATCATATTCAGTTTTATTGCGAAACCGAGGAAAAATACCAGGAATACAGGAATTTGCTACCTTTCAAAGCATCTGGAGGAAGAGATAGTGGCTCGGGAAGGACGGTATTACAATTTGCATCGCCCTTGTGTCCACAAATCAAAGGGTTACCAGTGATTCTGCTAGAAACAGAAAGTTCAAGCAGTGTAGTAAGTGACAAAGTCACAATTTGTATAGAGAGAATATGATATTCCAGGGGGAACTGCAGCTCACATGAGAGTCCTCGCTGATACATTTGGCAGGGGCCCGCTTAAATTGTTGTATGAGAGGTCTCTACAAGCCAATTTTAGAATGAATTCCATTTTCACAAACGAGGTAATGAAAATGAGAGATCTATTATATACTGATGCAGAGCAAGTACATACAATAGGGTAAGGCCTTTGATGTTAGACAGTGATTCAGGGCAGGGTCCACTGAAACTGTTGTTGTTCAAGCGCCTGCTTCGGGCAAACAATGACATATAGAAGGATTTTAGTTATCTGAATATGCAAAAATAGTTGAAAGTTGCAATTGAGGAAATAAAGTATTAGAAGATTACAGATAATTCAGTTCCCTCAGGGAACCCAGAGAGCTCGGTATATCTCCACTGAACATATTGTAGGAGAGATCAAGTGTTTGTAGATTATCCAGCATCCCGACAGAAGCAGGAATTGGACCTGAAATATCATTATTCTGCAGCAACCTGTGTATATATCTGAGTATGAGCTTGATGATATAAGATTCAGATGCTTACTTTGCAAATAATCAGAAACAGAACTCAGAAGCATGGAAGCTCCAAATAAGAGAGATCAGATAAGTTTTCTTTGTTACTGCATGAAACATCTGTAATCAAGCACAACTTGCACTGGGAAACACAGTTCATAACAAAATTTGGTATTACCTACAAGCAGAAAGACCTATCAACTAACATGCTCAGCTAAAAAAAAAAGAAAAAACTAAAATGGTTAGCTTTCAAAAACCTCACAAACAAATTACATCAACTTTTTTTTTTTTGGGGTCAAAAATTACATCAACTTCCCATGCGCGAGAAATTTGTAGTTTCGATCAAATATTCTAAAACTTATGATAGGCCCAACACGTGAACTTTATGACAAAATTATGCCCAAGCTAGTTGAAAATGCAACTTTTCCTGCCGATGCGAAGTTGATGTAAGTCGTCCGCTTTAGTTGAAATTCCCTGGAAATTTAGCAACCACCAAAATGACAAGGAAACAGCTTACACAGACTCCAAGTTAGTAAGATTCCCTATTGCCGGAGATAAGGTCCCGTGCAAGCTCTGACTAGGAAGTCCCCTGTTTAGAAATAGAAGAGGCAGAACTCATGAGCAAGCCATTCTGAGTTGAGGAAATGAAGGATTTGTGCTCAGATTTTCAGGGTGGTATTTGAGAAGCTTAACTAGAGCAAGCACATCAAACAAACCGAGAGAGCTAGCTACTCACAGAGCAGACACATAGCCGTCTGACGTACATGTCACCATCCTCCATCCACAAGGATCTACAGAGTTCCTATCCCAGCTCTCCAGAACATTGTACGGGTCACGAAGTGCAGCTTTTATGGTCACTAAAGCGACAACTGTTCCAATTTCAAAGGGGAGTGAATCAAGACTTAGTGCAGTGCATTTATGTTATTGACACATCTTTTTCGGCTTCCCAGTGCGTGCATTAAATAAATCTATACAGAGGAATCTTCTGAACTGAAGCAACGCCACCCGATGTTCATGAGGTGCGGTACGGGTGGACTAGAAGTTCTTGAGGCCCCAGCATCACTGGAATTAATGAAAACTCGAATAGTAACGCCCACTTTGAAGACCAATGGAGTTCAAACTCCATATCGGATTTATAATGTCGCAACACATGGCAGTTCCAAAACAAAGGAAAACTTTACATGCTGTACACCGAGAAACTAGAGCGGCATCTCTACAGATTTCAAGCAAAATTAACCACTTTTTCCTTACTGCAAGTGGGTGGGGGGGGTGGGGATGGGAAGAGAGACTGACCTTCATAGTTTATACCAGAA
Organism: Rhodamnia rubescens; assembly: GCA_021437795.1. NCBI lineage: Eukaryota > Viridiplantae > Streptophyta > Magnoliopsida > Myrtales > Myrtaceae > Rhodamnia > Rhodamnia rubescens. The sequence continues at coordinate 669,617 of JAILYA010000108.1, forward strand.
GGAGAAAGAGTGGCAGAGGAACTCCCCAACCATGCCAAAACCAGCAAGCTCGATCCCCACAACACAGATTTCATCCTTTCCATTCTCCTCACCATTACACAAAACTGGCAGTGTTCAACATCTGGTTAAGTCCCCACTCGTGAAAGACAAAAAAAGAGCCGTTTTTCACATTAAATGACCACTTTCTGGAAAAGGGTCTCTGGATGGAATCCCATCAAGCAAGACTCGTGTCGCCCAACAGGAACTCAATCCTACTAAAGCTGCATCTTTGGATGCCCAATTCACTGTCATGTGAATTCCCAGTCGGAAACAGGCCAATGGCCCAATTTAAGTAATATGAACGGAATAAGGAGAGTCTGGGATAAAACAAACAGGAAAAAAGAAGGAACTTTTGTCGAGAAACAATGAAGAATCCAGCTTGAATTTCCGAGATCCTAGAGATCTGAGAATTCCCACTGAGAATTCATACAATTTAAGCAACGCCCACGAAATCCAGTTGCGAGTTTCACCGTTTCTTTTGTTTCTTTTTCTGTTTGGTGGTTCCACTCCAACCTGTCCCCTTCCAAATCCACCTCCCTTATCTTCTTCTTCTTCTTCCCCTCTTGTCTACCATGCAAACCGAGAGCGCGTACAAACAAAGGACGAGTTAAAAAAAAAAATCAAAGACAGAGAGTGGCGAAAAGGCCAAGGGCGCTGGAAAATGCCAAAGGCGGACGCAGTTACGGATGCAAAAGCCCCTGTTTCGGAAAATTCTTGTGCTTGTGTTTTCAAAGCAATAATCAAAGATGCTTTTCACTGATTGCGATTAGGGAGAGTGGAGTACTGGAGTGAGAGTGCATGGGGGATTGATCAAAAAGCGAAAGAGAGAGAATGGATGCAACTGGGTGTCGCTGCGAGACAGTGGAGCATGAGCATGCCCCGTTCCGAGGCCACGTGCCTGTCTTGTCCTGGTCTGGTCTGGTCTGTGCTTCTCTGTTGGCTTTTCGGCCTGATATCCACTCCCTCGCACCAAGAAAGTAAGAGCGATTCTGTTAAATTTCTTTGCAGGTCGTGGCCCACCAAAGCTAAATACGTACCCAATTAGTCAAAACAAAAGGTGCTTTTGAACTTTCCGGTCCGTTAATTTAGCAAAAACCAAAACCAATGATTTTAGGCGATAAATGCTCTTAAAACTTAATACTTTTCAAAAAATTAATCAAATCCTAAAATATATAACAAAAAATATTCAAGTCCTAAAATTTTTAAAAAAATATTAAAATACTAAAATTTACTACGAAAGAACAATCGAATCTTAAAATTTTCAAAAAATGCAATCAATGAAAAGAATATGATAAATTTTATAAATTGATTGCACTTTTTGAAAATTTTAGGACTTGAACGTACTTTCGTGATAATTTTAGGGACTTAATTGCATATTTTTTTGAAAGTTTTATGACTCGATCGCACTTTCGTGATTAATTTCAAAACTTCCAATGCACTTTTCCTATGATTTTAAAAAATTTGCTAATTGCAATAATTTATATCCCTTAAAGAAAGAGCAAACAAAAATATATTTTCATTTATTGACTCATCTTTTTTATGATATAACAATGGTTCAAGTTAAAATATATATATATATAAATATATATTTTAAATTATTGATTTTTCGAGAAAACAAATGGAGCCTAACGTGAATATTGTCAATGCTCAACTAGAGCTGAATAGACCATACGAACATGAATTCCAACTCAGGATATAGAGGTAGACTTTAGGCGGTCTCACATAGTCAAAGTTGCATCAGCCTCTTTGCTTAGTCCAAAGTTTAGGTAAGTTGTTTTTTTTTTTTCCTTCTCTCGTAATAATTGGGTAAGTTCATTTTCCATGTTGACAATGTTAATTTTCAATCTATTTGAAGATTTGATTCCTGACTTTCATGGAATTAGTGTGAAGCAATCTCTTTCTATACTCTTTTTGTCAAAGTCATAGGGAGCCTACACTTGTCTTTCAGATTGGCCTAATGATCATAATGACTATTATGTAGATTTTACCTTAATGGTATGGAGCTACCCACTTCGATCGATTAGCCAAGATTTTTGACTAGATATGAGATCACTAGTGCTCGATCTAGTGATATTTTTATGGGGATTCTTTGACGAGGACCTAACAACTAGGTCGGCATTTCCATCCGTAATTTGGACAAAAGGATCAATTTAGACACGATCTTGTTAAGAAGTGTCCAAAAAAACACTTGCTAAGCATATATTAAACAAGGAATAACTCACTTTCGAGAGCAATTATTAGACACGACACGAGACGATTGATGCATTGAAAACCGCAAAATTTTTCTTGATTCGTTTTCTATTAACAAAGTGCTCTTTGGCCACTCGTTAACAAAATCACGAACAAAAAACCCAAAAGCCAACGAGCGCCACGAAGCCCTTGCCCAGGTGCAAGCTAGAGTCGCCGGCCCATTGTAAAAAAAAAAAAAAATGGGAAAAGGACAAAACAAAAATAAAATAAAAAAACCAATAAAAAGAACTAAAAATTTATAAACTTTTCGGAAAGGCTAAAATTAACTAATTATCAAAAGGTATATGACTAAATTAATTAAACTAAAAGATTTATGATTGAATTGACATTCGTAAATTTAAGACTGTTTTTGATAATTTTTCCTCCTATAGACATAGACGTCAAACATGTATCTCCCAGCAGGTCAAACAAGTCCTAACTAATAACCAAAAGTTTGGACATTTCGTTCGTCCTATAAATCCAAAAGTTTCACCTAAACAATACTTAACTGGACACTAATCACCATCAACTTTCTTAATCTCGCGACGGATCCCGTCATCGGAAAACCAAACCGCGGCCCCTCTTTTCTTTTGTCGCTGCTGGCAAAGCTGCGGGGCGTGGCAACCCAGGTGATGGGCTTTTTGATAATGATGTTCATGTGACTTTCTTTATATCCTGATGGCGACATTTAAAAACGATCCCTATGACCATTAAATTCACGACATTCCAATTTCACGCTCCACGCAATTTATATTTATATTCGTGTGTCTGAAAAACATTTCAATTATTAGACAGACAGTACCCCTGGCCATGCTAACGACCCTTTGTAGCTTTCGGTGGTTTGGTAATGGAAAGACCGAATAAAATAATCAACTCTAAGATTCGGTCCGGAAGCCAGTGACCTAATGCTTTTTATATATGCACTCTCAATCATTGTCCCTTTTTTCTTATGACCAAAAAAAAAAAAAAAAAAAAGATGTGAGCTCTATTTATTTCGTAAAAAATAAATTATTTAAAATTTTTTAATAAAATAATTGCTTAAAATAATTAATCAATAAAAATAGATTTCTTGACGATGAAAACATATACTGTTCATTCATTTTGGTAAACGATTGAGAAAATTCTTTTACAAATGATTTATTTTTCACGAAATAAATAGAGCCTCAATTGTTTGAAAAGGAGAGAATCGTGGAAATTTTCCTTATTCTAGTTTTAGCGAGGAGATATGAAAAAAATACGTATAACATCTTTCGTGATTTCTATTTAAAATTAGTATCATTGTTATTCATTCTCGATTTCCAGGGGAAATACTTCAAATATAATTAAAAAGTTGCAAGTGAAAGGGTTGGTTTTATAGTGATATGAAGATGATTATTCTTGAATTAAGAAGAAATGTTGACCCTCCTACTAGAAAACATGCCTACTAGAAAAAGGGAGAGGGCCTCTGGATGTGATGGTGGCAACAAATCAAATTCGAAATCTGAACTTGTCATTCGGATCGGACCAGCATCGCTCAAAGTCAATTAGATTCTCCCTTCTTTTGACGTTTCGGCTTTGCAAGACCGGCCATAAAGATGGTAGACTTCTGGCAGCTTGACCTAAACTCTTGTTGGGCCCGTTAAACGGGTGAATCGAGTCAGATTAAAACTAATTTTATCTAAATAGACTCATTGAATTCAATTTGACTCATCTTCATGCATTGCATGTTCGGTAAGGGGTGAGCGAAAAAGACCGCCCGAACCGAGATCGATGATCCTATTCCTAAAATTAGAACCAAATGACCTGGACGGTCCGGTTCCTTGTTTGAAGCCCAAGACCGGACCGGTCTTTTTTTTTTATTATTTTTAAGTAAAGTAAACCTAATGTTTACTTATTTAGACTTAGTGTTTGCTTTGCCTTTTGAACTTCTAATGTTATTGTCCAATGCATTATCCATAATGCGTCAATCCCATCGGATATCGTGAAATGTTATTGAATTGATATTGAGATTTTAACGTTACGGCGTGCATAATTTTTTCACAAACACAAGTTTCTTGAAACTACCACGGAATCGGACCGGATTTAACCGATGGTCCGGTCCGGTTCCATTCCGAGGGTGGTTGGTCCGAAAATGTTTTTTTGGAACTAGTCCGGTCCTGGTTCCCAATTTTTTATGGGAACCGGACCGGATCGAAAATATTAAATAATAAGAGTTGGCCCTTTTTTTTTCAAAGTAACGCTCATCTCTATACTCAACCCGACCCATATTCTTAAAATACTTTCAAATTTTAACTCAATTTAGGAAAGCTTGTACCCAAATTAAGGCTAGATCGCAGAACAAATGAGCACAAGATCGAGTGAAGAGAAGAGAGAAAGAAAAGAGAATTATAGAGTTGGGTTAGGACTAAATAAATTGTACGTTCGTTTATGACTCATTTATGACTTATTACTACTCAAGTGAGCTATGACCCATTTGTTAAATATAACTAACTCATATATTAACAACCCAATCCATTTATATTAAATAAAAATGAGTTTATAACCTATTTTGACAGGTTTACTTTTTACACTAGTAGCGATGGCTACCGGGCCATGCCGGATTAGGCACGACGGGGCCCCTCCGTGCAAGCGATCGTGTCATGCGTTGGGCCTTCACAAGGCCATTGCTACTCCTACAATTTTCGTTTTCAAATCTCTATCGCGATAGAAAGAATAATTTCTAAAAAAATGATAGAATTAGAGAATTTTCCGATTTTGAGTACTCGTAAGTTTAGAATATTTCGCATATGTTCAAATAAATAAAAGTGGAATTACGAGAATCACTAAATTTGCAAAATATCAAAAGTACAAAAGTCACCCCGAAACAAAGCTGATGGGCCGCTTCAATTCGTCGTGGCCATGTCCGTCCACAAGATCGGTGGTCATGGACCGGCCAGGAATGGGGCCTTGTAGACTCAATAATGCATGGTAGGACCCGTAATTCCATCAATAAAAATTATTTTATTTATCGATAGCAGTTTATGTTTACACATTTTTGTGGATGATGAAAATATTTCTTATTCGTTTATTTTTACAAACGGTACAAACGATCGTTTGTCGGATAATATTTTTCAAATTATTCATTTTTCACTAAACAAACGACATCTCAGCTCCACGAGGTGCTTGTGGTGACTGGTTTACTGCACCCTCATTTATCATTCTATCTTGGTTATTATGAAAAATCTCAAACATGAATAAATTTACCCCAAATTATTTTTTTGACAAAAAATCCCACCGATACACTTATATCAATTACCGAGTTGGATAACACGTGATATAATGTTTTTACTTTAAGTGAGATTTTTGTGGTATTAACCAATTTTAGAAGGATAAATTTGTCATAGGCATATTAATTTGGGGTTTTTTAGTTAAAAAATTAATTTATGATAAATTTATCACAAATATATTAGTTTATTTTGGTGTTCAAAAAATAGTTGGGAAATTTGTCATACGTATATTGGAGTTTTTATGGTCAAAAATAATTTGGGGTAAATTTTTCATAGGTATATCAATTTGAAGTTTTTATGGTATTAATCCTTCTATCTTTGACCTATTACCGTTTGTTTATGCATTCCTATGTCCAGTGAAGCGCAACTGGACAACCACAGCCTTGTTACTAAGGTGGCCCACGTGGCTGCAAAACCTTAATCGACGCAGGAAAATTATTACAATAAAGTTCATAAACTTAACGTAATTATGTCAATTTAATTATAAATAATTTTTTTTGTCAATTCAATCTTATTTTGCATTTAAACTAGTTTTTTTTTTCCGATCGACGTTGACATGAACTTTTCAAATAACATTTTAATGGTTTTTTGAATTTTTATGATTTTTTCCTTTTTTTTTTTTTTTTTTTTTTTTCCAGCCTTTGGGGAGGGCGCTGTGGCCCTTGCCCAATTTGGGCTAGCGAGGTCGTCGCTAATGTTATATTTAAGATTGAATCGACATAATTATAATAGATTTAAAACTTTTTTGGGTGATTCTCCGTAATTGACGCCATTCAACAAAAAGGTTTTGGCCTTCGGAGTGTTCAGCCTTTTGGTCCAGGACTCTCGCTCTGGCTTTCTACTTCGCAGCAACATGGGATGGAGTCCAACGTGGAGTCGTAGATTCGCTGCTCATGAACTTGCAAATTGAGATTTGCATCGTATAAGAATTGCATCTTCCTTTTCTTTTTAACAGTCTCTCATCTAAAGTTAAAAATACAGTGTTAGTGGAGTCTATAGGGTTTTTTTCCCAAAATAGATTTAATTTTTTTTTACTAAATTAGATTATATTTTTTTTATTTACTGATTTTGCGGCAGTCGAAATGCCGCACAAGGCAGCCTTTTTTTTTAAATTCTTTTTTTTTGTTTTCTTTTAACCATTTTATTATTATTTTATTTTGTTATAACCAGCCATTAACTTCGATAATATTCCCCCTCGCCACTTCAATTTAGTGGAATTCACAACCTTCGTTTCTAGTCCCGCAATGTCGAAGCCTTCATCGTCTTCCTCGATGCGTAATAAGCGCGAACGGAAATCGAGTGAAAGACATAGTTCTCGGCGTTGGGGACTGAGGTGGTGTCCTGGACCACAGACGCCATCATCGTGTCATGCACTACGATGACGCGCCTCGACTCCGAGGAAAGGGAACGGACGAGAGAGGTGACGGCGCCGCGGCCCGCGGAGCGACGAGGGAACGGACAAGCGAGGCGACACCCAAATTAGTAAATAATTTTTTAACCTAATTTGGTAAAAAAAAATTTAGACCTATTTTGGAAAAACGGGCTAATACATTAGAAAAGCATCAATTTTAAGTCTAATGATGATTTTGGCCCAAACTTTTTTTTATCTCATGAAAAAGTATAAGCTTTAACTCGAGTCCCAAATCCGCCTTCCCCATTAGTTGTCAAACATAGTAATTTCAAGTCATCAATAAATCCACGTGACTTGTAGACGTAGATTTAAGATACCATTCATCGTCTTCTTGGCATGAAATATGAAGTTATTCATCCGCCGGGAGGGGTAGAGCGGGGCTAGTTAAAAAAGAAGGCTCTAATTGTAAGCTTAGCGATCTCGTTCATGGCATCTCTCTCCATGGGTGGTAATACATAGTTTCGAATTTCAATTAAATAACCGATACTTTGCGAGTGAAGTGAAGGAGACGATGAATAAGTTAACCGTCGCCCTTCAAATTGTGTCAAAGATAAAGCGGAGATGAACAACTTTAAATTTCATACTAAGAAGATGATGAATAGTGTTTTAAATCTATATCGAGCAAGCCACGTGAATTTATCGATGACATCTAATTGCCACGTTGGACAATTAATGGTTCCCAAATTAAGAAGGGCCAATTTTAGGACTCGGAGTTAAACTTGGTGTTTTTTTTATGGAATGAAAAAAGTTTGAGCAACAATCGTCATTGGACCTAAAGTTAGTGTTTTTTTATGAGATAAAAAAAGTTCAGTCGAATTGTCATTGGATCTAAAGTTGATGCTTTTTTATGGAATTAACCCAAAAAAAACCCGATCTATAGGTACTGATTTTCTTCGTGATGTCCGTTTTTGTTGAAATTGAGAGTTTGTCTTGGCGAAAAATAAGGGTTGCCCAGGTCAATTTCTTGTCCCTATGACGACTTCGGAGAGTATTTAACAAAATTCTTCTATTACATAAAAGAAAAATGAGAACATAGTGCTTAATAATTTGTGTCGGAAGAAAAGAGTGGAAAAAATCTCGAACTTTTGACCGGTTCATGTGCTCCTAATCACATTCCTCGGATCACCAGAAGCCAGAGCTTGATTCAGCTCACTCATTCCCACGTTCGCGCTCGTGAACACCACCCTCTCCGCCTGCCCCCGACCACCGCTCGCTGCCGGGCTCTCCGCCCTTCCCCACCGGCAATCCCCATCCCCCGCCACCTCGCACCACACCGCTGTGCCCGGATCCGAATCCCTGTTCAAGTACACGAAATCGCCGGCGCAACACGCGCTCATCGACGACGCGCAAAACCTCTCGCCCTTCATCTTCCTCACCATTCCCGGCGGCATCTCCCCGATCTCCCTCGCCCTCCACGTCCCTCGCTCCACTTCCCACGCCTTCACGCCCTTCACATTCTCTTCGCTCCCCAGCAGACCCACCAGAATCAGCCGGCCGCTCGCGAACCCGATGACGCAGCAGTACACGTCCCTGTGCGGACGCAGATCGTATGGCCCGTGCCACGCATCGGCCTCGGGGTCGTACGAGTGCGTCACGCCCGACAGTTTATCCGTCACGTACATTTTGTCCTCGTCCGCGGCGACCGATAGCCACGCGGACGCCGAGCTGTCCTTGAGGAGCGCGGGCATCGCGGATCCGCACGCCCCCCACGCGCCGGCCCTGAGGTCGTAGGTCTCGACGGCGAGGGGGTCGTCATCGAAGTCGAAGGCGCCGCCTGCGACGACGAGGCGGTGACCGACGAGGGCGACGATGGGGTCAGCGCGCCACACGAGCGGGGGGCGGCGTGGCGCCACGTCAGGTGGAGGGGGTCGAAGGAGAAGGAGAGCTTGGAGGGCGAGAGGATGAAGAGGAGGCTGGAACTCGACGACGACCGGAGGGTGGAGGCGTGCTTGGCGGGCTGGGGGAGGGAGATGTCCAGCCACACGCTGGAGCGGGGGTCGAAGGCGCGCGTGGAGATAGCATAGGGGGTGCGGGTGCTCTGGGAGTGGACCAAGAGCCAGGGCTTGACCGGGTTCAAGTGGCGGAGGGAGGAAGAGACGGCTCGCTTCCAGGAGCGGGACACGTGGGAGGCGGAGACGAGATCGACGAGAGGCACGCGAGTGAGCGTGAGCTCGAGGATGTCGCCGAAGAGAGGAGGGGCGGCGGCGGCGGCGCTTCGTCTTGGGCGGCTTGCTCGGTGTCCATTTTCATGGCGAATTTGTGCGGGTTCTTGATTGCGGTGGTGGTGGGGTGGAACTGGAACGGGGCTCGTTCATCATATATATATATATACGCGCTGGGCTGCTGCTGGGGAATGAGGAGTGACCGAGTCTCGAGCGGCCGGCTTTGACCATCTTCCTTTTTATCAGCGAAAAATCCGTTCCGTGATGGTGGACACCTAGACCCGGCTGCACGGTAAAATAGAAGTAGAGGCAATTAGGTATGTCCATATGAGGATCTCGGATCCCCAAAAAGAGTAATTGAAATAATCTCACAAGGTGGTGTTTATTTAAGGGGCGAGTAATGACTTATGAATCTTTTAATAAGATCTCTCACATCTGATGTGGAACTTGAAATGTCACAAACGCATACCCATCATAGCTCTCAATATTACATGTAGGGATTCTTTTTATTTTTCTTGATGGCATATCATGTTTCGACTGGAATGAAAGGAGATTATTGTTAGAGAAAAATTATATATTGCAAATTGATAAGTAAAGTGATTCAGTAAGTGTGTCGTGCATAGTATGGAATAGCAAAATGTCGTGAAATCAATTGCTTTCGTCGGCGAAAATACGACAGTCTCCCAAAATCCGTAGTGAAGTCAGAGAAGGCATGTGCCGTGTTCCGTGCAGAAAAGAAGACGAGGCACCGGAGTGGAACGTGAAGACCGAGGTGTGTTCATCGGCAGAGAAGCCGCCCGAGGTTGACCGTTAGTCACGAGGTCGTCTAACCCGTATCCCTCGTCACCACGTAATCCCTCCCTCTTTGTCTTCGCCTGAAATCCCCCATAAAGCTTTATTAGCTGGCCCACCTTCCTTCACCTTACTTCGAAACAAACCCAGTTTCGTAAATTCCTTCTCGTGATCTTCTTGATTCTCACGTCGTCTGATTCTCTGCAACGATGATCTCGGAATTAGGACAACGTTCGACATGTGAACGATTTACCTTTCAGGATGGCACAGGAAGAGGGTGCCGTCATCTCATGGTTGCCGCCTTGCCGGGTTTTCTCTGCTCTTGACATTTTTGACGCAGCTGAATCAGGTCACCGAACCGTCAAATTCTATTTGGGGTACCGTTCCCGTGCGATAGGGAAAGAAACATGAAATACTTTAAAAGTCTTCTTCAATCTCGATCTGTCTTGCGATCGAGAAGAATTTTCGCGGCTGCTCGACACAAGTTCTCGATAAGTTTTGAAAAATAAGACGCAGGCGAAGCGTGGACGATTATGCTAGTGAGTGAATTTTCAGGCGACCTAACATCAGGACGAGTTGAGTTTTGAAGGGAATATGTTATGCAGAAGATCAATAGTTTCGTGAGGTCCCTTTCTGTTTGCTGGCCTGTGTTGGTGGCTGGTGCAGGATCTCCAATCTTGAAGCCACCAAATGCATTCACCTCGCGCTGATCTGACTAGTGGGCCAAGTCTCTTCGGCTGCTCACCAAACCTCACCACCTACCCTACCCATTACCCCCCGGGCATCTGCCTGGCCAAGAATACAAATTCCCTCTGTTCCTACATACGACTCCGAGAGTTGCTACGGGTAGTTCTCGAACTCGAAATTCCATAAGAAATACGAAATCCAAGTCTTTCGATCAAACAAAACATGCACGAAAAGACGGAGACGTGTGGGTGGGAGAGGCAAAGCAACTAGCATTCTCGAGTGCTGTTTAGTTTACTTAGGGAACTAGTCACGACGAGTTTATGATGGTCGATCTCATCCCAAACTCAGTTTATCTTGAGTACTACCTGAACTGATCACAGACTCGAGATGGGAGTTTGAAACGAGCCCCATGCCTTCTTGATTAGACACACGAGAGCACCAAATTTGGTTGGGAATCTGTTCTGTTGTATTTTGGACAAACAGATACCTTGGTACAGAGTTAGATAGTGTAGTTTCCTCCTGAGTCGTAATTCGGAATACCCGTCGGTTGATTTCAAACCCATCGCAACACCGGAGTTTTTCGACAATCTACGCATGACCATCATTATGCAGGTGAAAGGTCATGCATTAGGCCTACACTCTACTTGATCTAATCTGCAACAATAGTTCACCAAGACGTATCAAGCCCACTCTCCCCTTTTCATGGCTTGCAAGTAGAACTTTCTGAACCCAAGACAGCGATCGACGCACTAGTCAGACACTCGAAGTGGCGTGCTAAAGTCGGGCGAGGCATACAAGCTGTTTTTAAGTTCACTGCATCTGTAGGGCGAGGTTTCGCTCTCGAGATATTGCAAGCCGAATGACCGAGAATTGCGACTCCTGATGCATAAATTCGGAAACAAGTAGATGAAGGTTTTGCGCCATCAACAATCTACTAGGCATCAATGAGTACGGGGATGGCAGGATCAGGCATATAAGATGATTTTGCATTATCCAACAAGTTGATACTACAGATGTCCAAGGCCTACCACTGTTGATTGCATCAAAAAGTTAAGCCTTGTCTTACTGCAAGATTAATCAGTAATCAACATGGAAAAAACGATGACTGTCGCAGACGGATTGGCTGCAAAATTTGGGGAATCACCTGTAAATATTTAATTGCCACACTCGTACTTCAAAACCTAACGCCTCTCCATAATTCGTGACGACACTATTCGCGACATTCTTTGCAATTCTCACATTAGCGACATTGATTCGGCAATTATCTCATCGCAGATAGACTCAAAACTCTTGTTCGCGCAATGTCTCTAACAATGTGGATAATCCACTGGCATAAATGTGCTTTGAGATGATGAATGATTTTATTCTCACGGACCGCCGTTGTGGCCGAAGATTACATTCATGACATTGAAAAGTCTCCAGTACAAATGACTATCGGGATTCAACTGAACAATTAGAAATATCCATCAAAATGCAGAAGAGACACAAAGATTATCAAACTTGATAACTCAAGCAGCCGCGGTGATGCACTCGATGGCCTGTTTGCATATTCCAGTCATGGTGGCCTCCGGCCCATAAACCTACAAAAGAAATTAACAGCAAAAGTTTAGCACTTTGCCAAGTTCCTGATAGATAGCAACGTATAGCTGTCTCATGTGGTGCACTTGATGTTTTCTATGCACTGAGTAATAGAAACTTTTAACCAGGCAATTACATCAATGGGAATGCCGATTTCCTCTCCGAGGGCTCGCATTTTTGCAAGACCCTTCTGGAAGTTGGGACCTCCTCTTCTCACATATATGTGCATTCTGGCAGCTTTAAGCTTTGATTCCTGAAAAAAGACGTGGAGTTAAGTATCAACTTGTGCTGAAAGAGACTACAAAAAATGTAATATGCGTTGTGTAACAAAGCCTACCTTCTCCTTCAGTGCACGGATGATGCCATTAAATGTCGCAGCAACATCAGTAAAGTTAGCTATACCTCCTCCAATGACAAGGGCTCTCTTCTGGCCATCAGGCTCAGCAGTTGCACACTATAAAAGTTTTATGAACGAACGAATCACAACCTAGTATAGATAAATATCGATAACAATGTCGGAGCAAGTGCATTTCATGTGCTACTGGATTAGAATTATGAGCAAGCTTGTCAGTTTAATCATTATTATGCTAACTGGAGCAATTGAAAGGTCAAGTTTTAACACCAAGGGTATATATATATATATATATTGCAGAAAAATGTCCCGTTAAGGAGGAATTATTAAATAATGTTTACATCGATCACAACTCTGGCATACTGCAAAACTTCCTCTTCATTGGGGGCTCCACTATATTCAGCATAATTCCCAAGTTCGGAGGCAAAGCCAAGATCACCAACCTGACATGGAATAAGTAACGTGTAAGCAGGCAGCGGAATCAAAAAAGAAAAAACCTCATAAGCCCTCTTTTTAGATAAAATTACAAAGGAAAAAAAAACTCACAGTATCTGCATAAATGACACTGGCACCGCCTCCAGCAACCATTGTCCAAATTCTTCCCTTTGGGTTCAAAACCGTGAATTTCAGAGATGCACTTGTCTGCAGGGATACAACAGCACAGAAGAATAAGTGTACCCTTCACATACAAAAGCTACTAGCTTGGAATCTGAATGTCCATTTAAGCTTTTGCAATAGTATAAGAGGAAGATGCAGATTCATGATTCTGAAAGCAAAGGTTTGACAGTACTTGAAAAAGAAATATAGAATTGCAAAATGCATATGACAAAGGAGGAAGTGGAAGGCTTTTGCCCTTTGAGAAAGATTTTGTGAGCACTCCATAAATAAAGCGACAATAAGCAGCTTAAGGAAAATTTATACGACCAATTTCAAATTGTGCATTAAGAATCATAAGGAATGGTTTGCGTGTTTAGTTTTGCATTTATGCCATTATTACCTTTTCATCCAGGCCATGAATGAAGATCTCTGTGGGGCTCATCACTCTTCCAAATGGCATAGGAAACTCAATCTTGCCCCATCTGCATATACAGGATTAAGGTAGAAGTTGCAAACCCTCATTAAGTTGCCATTTCTTTTTCCTTTAATTCATATAGACTGTGGAGAGAGTAGTGGAGGAGAAAAAAGAGAGGGGGATGTTACTTTTTGAAGTTCTTGAAAGCAGCAGTGTCATCCAGTTCGCCTCTCATATCCAGGGGATAAGGTTTCCCATCAACCAACGTGAAAGGATTCATTTCGAGGAATGTGAAGTCCAAATCTGCAGAGGAAAATTCAACTTTGTTCATGCATCTTCACAAGTTCAACCTTCACTTGTTTAATGCTTATTTTAATTTCTTACTGTACCTTGGAAGAGGGTAAAAACCACTTTGATGAACTCCTCTATTACTGCCTTAATCTAGATAAAAAAACAAAGAAAACATTAGCGATAAATCCATATTACAAAGGACAATGCCTGTGGAACTTCAACACCATGTTGATGAGATAACTTGTCCAGCCGCATCAATAAATTCAGACAAACTTATTACCACTGAAGCAACTGTGTTAATGTGTCTAGAATCATCCAGTCAGGCATAATATCTTTCCAGTCAGATTCAGATAATAAAAGCAACTTATTGTTTATATTACTTATCAATGCAGAAAGTACCTCCAAAGGAAGAGTTGCAACAAGTGGAGCGCACACTTCCGATGTAAAAGGTGAACCAGTCGGCACAAATATAGTTTTGACCTGGAGATACGACAGCATTCATGAATAAAAGAGGATGGACGACTAATGTATGAGCAGTGGAATGCTAATGAAGGCTTTCGACTGGTGTCCTGATGAGAAAGGATTTACACGATCAGATTACAGCCACATTTCATAGTACCTTGTCCCAATTCTCTTCAATTTCAATGCCTCCACACTCGGAGAAACTTAGGCTGCTGCCAAGACGCTCAGAGACAATGTTAAGGTAGAACTCCTCATTGTGTGGTACAAAGGGCTCGACAATGAAAGTTGTAATGGGTCCTTTACATCCACCCATCTCTACCTGTTAATGAATATGGAGACTGTAAGCCTATAAATAAGATTTTAGATTTAAGTATCGCTCTCGTTGAAAAGTACAGTCTGAAATAAGGGAACACTTACATCTTTGCCAAGGCGTTCTTTCACAAAGACAGCGACCTGAGCTAAGTCAAGATTTAAGGCGACCAGGCCGCTCTTCCCACGCTTACCAAACAACATGTCTGGCTTCACAACCAATTTCTCCGAAGAGAGCCAGGGCTCCCTCTCGACTAGTTCATTGAAATCAGTAGATTCTGTCACCTGGCATGAAGGCAATTTCATCAGTACTAAGATACTCATTAGAGCAATCTCTTTATGTAAATTGTACTGCTTATAGAAGTAGTATATGTGAGAATCCTATACATCAATGTAGCTACGGAACAATAAAAAGAGATAATAGAGATTGTTTCCAAGTCCCACTTTTTTCTTTAATGTGACAAGTACATTAGTTGCATGCAATAGTATTTCCACAATTTAATTAATACTATAGGGTCTAGGCTATGTTTTAGGCTCTGGTTGATCATCCTCTAGAACCAACTACCAAACGCCGCTTTGTAAGCTATTGCCTCCCAACCCACATGACCAACACCAAAAGGTCTCGAGATGAAAAAAATCTTTTTTTTTACTCTTTTTAAAAAAAAAAAAAAAAAATTTTGAAATTTCCATTTATACTTGATACATTAGTTTAAATTCATTTATTTTAAAAATGTAAATGAAAAGGTTCAAGAGAAAGAATCTTTTCCTTACAAATATCATTTGTCAAGATTAAATATGCTAAAAATCAATGCAGTCAATTGTTTAAAGGCTGACTTGTAATATTGATTCCCATTTAAAACCAAATCCATTTTATTGATAGCTGCAATCTGTAATAGTGGGAGATGCCGAATATACATCATCAACCAGAAAACCGTGGATCTGTTCTCCATTTAGTAACCAGCTCCCAGCTCCGGGCCAAATCTAGTGATAGCCATATCTTCTCACATTAATCACTTTGCAAAATAATTGACTACACCATGTATAACCCTAAGAATTCCACTGAATCTTAAAAAGCTTACATTACTGATGTTCGTAGAATTTTTTAGAACTCCAATTAATTTAAGCACAATTCAGGGAAAAGGGATTTTAGTTTGCTTCGAGTGTATAAAAAAAAGTTGGACTTTTCTGTGAATCTAGATCGTCTGAGTTCAAATCCTTATAAGCCACAATCACGAATATAAATGTTGTAGGCAGCGATCCAATCTAATCTCTCTACCAAAAGAATGGATAATGCGCATTTGGTCAGAGAGTAGGAGCTATTCAAATGACCCGAGTGATCACGGTAAAGCGCAAAAAGAGGCCTAGCTTTGATTCCGCAAGCAGATACTCCCTCTACTCATGCAATCGGCCAATAACATGCTGCTACGGCTAAAGAGATGGAATCAAAATGCCAAACCGGCGCTTACTTGGGCGGATTTGATGGGCAGATCGTTGCCGGAGAGCCTCTTGAAATGCTCCTTCAACAGTCTCTTGGAGTCGTACTCTCTGATCTTCTTGCGGGCCATTCCCTTTTCCTTCGCCTTCTGATCAAACACCAAAACGACAGTCAAAACCTCGAATTTCCGACCAAGATCAGCGTTGCGAAAGCCAAAACACGACACCCAGAAACCGAATTCAGCAAATTCTACTCGTTGTCTGCAAATCCAGATCCAAAAAGAAAAATTCAAAATGGACCAAGAAAAGCGGGGGAAGTTTCCTTTTTTACCTGTTGGGTGGAGAGAGAGAGAAAGAAGAGGCTAGACGAGCAGCTCGAGAGGCCAGATGGGTAGATTCAGCGATTGAAGCTGAGATCTTTTGCAAGCTTGCTTCTCCATTTATAGTGGTAGGTGGGTTTTTGTTCACTCTCTCTCTCTCTCTCTCTCTCTCTGGTTCGTGTTAGTTAAAATTGAGAATTTGGGGTTAGTTGGTTGGCTGGCTTGCGTTCAGACTTTGGAGTTTGGACAGTCCGAGTGTGAGAAACGGTATTTCACGAAAAAGGGCATCTTTGAACGTGTTTAACATTGTGACCAAAAAAAGAAAACCATGTTTAATAATTCTGTCCAAAAAAAAAAACCATTTTGATCTTCTAAGCTTTTGTTACACTTGATGCTGGACACACGTGGCACCTACCTTCTTGGACCAACTCTTCAAATTCAATATCAACCGTGCTCTTCCTTATTGGGCAGTGATCTGGTGCAACCCAATCCACAAAAACATGGCATGTGGTGTCACTCTCCTTTGGCCTTTTTTTTTCCTAATAATTTGCAGCATTTTCATGCTCCTTGTTGCAGCATCCGAACAATTTAATCAGCACGAATTGAAAAAATCAGTCAAAACGCGTCGATTACGCATAAATTTTAATTGCCTGGATCACTTATCCTTTTGGACGAGGAGCAACATATGAGTATTGTTACTATTAATGATGTAATTATACCAGATCTGTAATTTTGCCACTAAAGTTGTCTCGTCTGTTATGATGTCGACCGATTGTGGTGGTGGTTGCTGAAGCTGAGAATGCTTGGGCTTGGGGTCCGAAAATGGGAATTCAAGAGGCGTACTTTGGTAGGGAAGGGTGGTTGACTTTAATGGGTTAATTTAATGGAGGGTAAGGTTGGGCCGTCCATTGCATTTTGGAGTTTAATGTGCAGCCGCCTTTTCTTGGCCATCGCCTCTTCCCATCAATTCCACAGACAGACGACACCTGTTTTCATTCATCGTCTTCGTCTACTGTAGAAACCGTCATCATGGTAAAACAAGAGAGGCCGATTCCTATGTGTTCCCTCAGGCAGTCGATCGTGGTCCGAATTTCAAATGGCCTGTATAGTTCATCGATCTTTAATTGTGTATGAACATTAGATTTGTTCAACGTAGGCCCTGTTTGGTTTGGAATCGATTCGTATTGGAGTTCGAGAGCATCTGTAAATAGTAAAAAGATTCGGAGTGCACGAGGACAAAAACCCAAACATTCCTACTTATGTGCTTGTCGGGATAGGTAGATACTGAAGATCTAGATTGCATAATTCGAACTTGGAAATGATATTCGGACATCCGGCCCGACGCTAGTCGAAAATTCGACTCAAGACACAAATGGTAGCAAAAATGGATTTCGGGCGCCGACGAAGTTGAACTATTTCAAACATCTAGCTAACTTTGGGCGGAGATTAGAATGCGCATGGACACGTTCTTTGAATATGCTATCGACCGAATTTCATATAGAGTAGAAAAACTAACTCGAGCGAATTCACGGAGCTCTCGAGAAGTGTTAGTGTGTGAGGTAAGTAGTTCATATCTTTTTGATTTGGGTTCGTGAGACTTTTCGGATGAAAAACACTCGAGGGTTATGTGTTTCAAGCGATTGTAATCTTTTTTCGTCGATTTAGTGGAACATCTCGTCGATCTCTATAAGTGGAGTAGGCATGCCCTAATCCCCATGTTAAGATTCCTTTTCGTGTTTATTTTTCGCTCGAATTATTTGATCTTATCCACACATCCATCGATTTAATACGAGATACGATGTAACAGTCCATCGGTGTAGGTTGGGCATGTGAGTAGCAAAGAGTGGTCGGTCCACTCCACCTAATTGGGATTCCGCACTTGATGAACATTTAATTATCATCCTATGAAATCCAACATCATTGCCCTGCTTGAGAAAATGACTGGTGAGTTGAGGTGAGGTGAGGCGAGACAACCTTTGATATTTTCAGCTAAATAAATGTGACCTGTGAATCTTGATTTTGATTTGTCTACTCGTTTTTCACACTTTCCCTGTCGCATATAGTTCACATCGGCGTAACAATGACAAATGTCCTACTAAAAAATTACCTTTTAAAATAAATATTAGTTGCACGCATTATTATCTTAAATGTCTTGTGCAATCAAAATCTATCGCGATTTTCATACCATTTTGATATTCACGTATAAGAATTTATCCGTGTTCATTCATCTGATACTGTCAGTTTTAAATTTTTGTTGAACACTTCTTCCCTTTTTATTTTGACATGTAAACAAGTGTCCTTGCCGAACTTCACGAGTCGCTCGAGCTCTAGTTATTTATAAAAGTTTCCATCATTTATTGACCCAAAAAAAAAAAAAAAAATTTCCACGAGTCAAACCTGGTGACCTTTACTTTAGCACCAACCACAGTCAAAGTCGCACGTTGGCCCCCTTCGGTCAACACTGTACAGCTCCTACTCTAATTTAAATTACCCAAATGACATTTTGGTCGATACATGACAAACAAGTGACTTTGTCCACTGCGTTTTGTATCGGCTAGATTTTCCATCAAAGTCCACCGCACATGTGACTTCAAATTATTCAAAGAGGGAAACTCTTATTAGCCACCCGATCTCATTTTGGGTAAAATTCTCGGTACGGCGGGCTTTCGGGCTCACCATCGTCGCTCTCAATTCCACTTATTTGAGCACTCGCCTAAAGTTCATGAATTTTCGGGAGGTAAAAAAAAACTTCATCTTTGCTCCCCGACATTGCTCTTCGAAACATGAATCCGGGACATGGGGATGATTTGCCACAATAAACATTTCAAGACCAATTGGATATACAACGACAGGAATACAAAATGATACCGCAAGATGAAGAACGTGCCACACAAGGCCATGATTGCTTGATGCCGAGGTGTCTAAGTTTGAATAATTTTACTTGTTTAGGTGGGATTGCATGGAGGAAGTGAGCAGACAATTCTGATCGTTGACCTCCAAACACCGCACCAGTCGGTCGACGAACACCCAAGTCAGCATCCGGCACCTTTCGCGTTGCTCTTGCGTAGACGCAAGCACCAATCACTCAACCACGGACTTCTTTTTCCATACTATAATAATTGATCCGTCGCCACCAATGCGTCCGCAAAGCACAGATTCAACCCCTAACTAATATTTCGGTTTATAAGACAAGTCACTATGAGTTTGACCAGTTAATAGTTCAACAAATGGCCATTAACCAGACCAAGAAAAGACAGAAACAAGGTTCTGGTGAGGTTAGCTTCGTCTGTTCAAGGCCGTACTTAGATTTACCAGCAGAGCGAAGTTAAAGGGAAAGGTGTGGAAGCTTCAGAGAGTGATGAGGATACTTTTACTTTGGGCAGTGGCTCATGAAATAAGAAATTTTTCTGGGCAAAACTGTAAAGATCACGTTAATACGGATCGAGCACGAGAGAGAGAGAGAGAGAGAGAGAGAGAGAGAGAGAGAGAGAGAGAGAGAGAGAGAGTTGTCTTTGCGATCGGCATTGGAACTTCACCAGATTAATGAATGACGTCGCTGTGCGACATCTTCTTTTATCTAAGCACACCGTCTCGAGACATAGAGTTCATGAGTACGCTTGTACCATCCGCTGCGAATATATACCCCACAAGGATTCGTTACAAATGAATGGATTCAGCAACAGTATCCAATGCTAGACTTTCAAAAATTGTGCACTTCATGAATGAAGATTTGCAAGTACATGACTCCAGCACTCTTCTTCTGCAAACAACCAATGAATGATTACCTCTTCTCTTTCATGAATCCTGGGAACCGCAGCAGCAGCCACTTGGAGGAGGGAAGAAGCAAGATTTACAGACAAGTGCCAAGAATGGTGGCCAGATCCTGTGTGACAGAGCAGTAACTAAAATGCTAAGAATGCCCAGCCTGATTATTTCCTCATTTCCGACTTTGGTATGATTCTGGGAACCATCTGGGCAACAAGATGTGTTTGAGCCCGACTATCAAAGCGAAGATGCCGTAGCATGGAACATGCATCACTGCCACTCCAAGGTACCTGTGAAAATTTGAAGAGGGCAGGGCAGAAAGTTAAGAGCCTCGTATATTTACTGATAAATTTTCTCCACTTTTAGTTGATTTTCAGATGCAATTGGCAAAACTTGCACACTCGCCAGTAGCAACAGAATGAAACCAATAACCCCACCATGTCATTTGTAATTTTAAAAGAGTACTTCCTGTGGCTTAAAAATGCCACCAACTTTATGAGAATGTCTTTTCTTGTATATGGTAATGTATCATAACACGTACCAAAGAGGAGCATATGGTGTTGACAAGTCCAGAAATGGATATGGCCACCTGTAACAAGAAGTAAATCATCTTCTACATCAAACAAAGCCATAGATAATCAATGGCACGCATGCACAAGAAATATTACCAAATTGAAACGCAAGCGTGGATGATCCATTGGAAAATGACATATAGACCCGTCCATAGAACGAAATATGCAAAACGAAACACAGGGAACCGCTGCAAGGAGAACACCCACATGAAACCGGGACACGTGAAGAAACATTGCTAAAATGGAAAGTTATATGAAAAGAAAGCATGGGACTTACCAAACAATTCAAAATGGTGTCACCGAGAAGGAAGAAAGCATTGATTGAGTGCAAACAAACATCCAGCTGGCGTTCAAAAAATAGGCACGTCATTCCATCTAAATGTTTGAAAAAGAGAAGCAAGACACCAACATAACTAGAGAGAGAATGCCTCAAGGCATCAGGGACATAACCCCGGAACAAAATTCGTAAGATGGAAAGAAATTATCCTCATGGGCCGTTTTGACTAGGGCCTTAGAACCCTCTCAATTAATTAACTCATGTTACCCCACTACACATCATCATTCACCAAGTATTGAGATAATTCACGTCCTTGATGAATTATCCCAACATTGAGAAACATAATGACCACATAAGGCAGAGTTCTGGTTAGGTATTACACTTGCAAGTCTCGCTAATTACCGCTGTCTAACCTAATGCATGTGAATCTTACAAATTCTGGATATAGTTTTGCATACGTAATGTAGTTGACATACTTACAAGATTCAATCTGTAATCTTTCGAGGTCAGAAAAGGATAGAGAACGAGCCAAAATACAGCATCAGTAAGCATCGCCGCACCTGCACTCGTCTGTTCATGGGTTCAAAAAAGGGAATCAAAGACTTGCTGCCCATTAATGCAGAATCAATCTTCCTTCATTCATTATCATCACTTCTATTAGCAATGTGTGAATTTGGTCTATCACTGTTTATGAGAAGCAAGATAATTTCATCAAGAGAATTGACAGAACAAGCTTGAGCTCAAGGATCAACATAGTCATTTCAGATGCTTATGAAATCTTTACATAAACCACGGGATCTTGTGTCCAAGTCAGCAACCTCAACTCATGGAAATTGCCCATAATGTATAGACAACGGAAAAGGTGTTGTGACAAAATCATGTTCATACAATTGTCGAAATATTCATCATATCCACCAACATTAGTGCTCCTTGCTTGACATGCATGAATTTAGCATTTACTAATATAAATCACCCAAAGTCAGCTGTAAATAGGGGAAACCATGGCTGAGCAATACAATTACTCCACCAATAGTAGACATGCTAAAATTTCAATTCTAGATAAATTGTTCTCACGACAAGTGAAACTTGCCTGATATATGATCTGGAAGATAAACACCCATAGACCAGCACCATTGCGAATGGGAGATTTCTGATTTGAATTTGAAGTTTTGGGTGTGCTAGATGTGTTCATATGCTCTCCAGGAGAAACAGCCATATAATTTCCTCGGTGTGCATCGAAATTGCCGTTATCAGCTTTATCATTAGCAGCCTTATGGTTTATACAGCATCCGTATATGGACATGGATAATCCAATCTACAAAACAGTAGTCCAAGCATAAGCAACTAAAATTATGGCTAGAAGAATGAAATGACAAGTAAGGAATCAAACGCGCCAGATCTTAAGAAACCAAACAAGAAAAGGGATATCACATATGCATTAACGCTGGTAAATAAAACATGCCATCATGGATCTTAAGAAACTGAATAAAACCATCTGCATGAATTACTTATGTTCTTTAAGACAAATCAGTATCTTCAAGAAAAGGTTGGTAAGCTTCCAGGTGAGATGAGTTGAGAGAAGATCATTAAAAAAAGTGATCAACACAACTAGGACGACAACGTTTAGATGCTCCACTGAGAACATGCAACTCTACAACAGAATCGGAATGAGTGTAAAAGAAGGAGGTGAAGAATTTATAAGACCTGAATGGAAACCGTAAGGAAAGATCTTCATACTAGGATCTCTTAAGAACATGACAGAAATCAGAGAGAGATAAATAAAATGATTGATGTAACCAAGATCAATAGGTGAGATACATGCATCATTTGGAACTAGTGCAGGATACTTTACACTCAGTTCTCGAGAGACGAGTGCGTGAATGTCAATCGAATTTCATCCAGGCAAGTACAAATAATATTAAAAGGGAAAAGGTAATATACCCCAAAATAGGTTGTGACCAAGGCAAAAGTCCATCTGCTCAGTACACAAAATATCAAAAGGAAACGTCATGAATACAGTAACTAGGATTGATAATCGAAATCAAGGAAACAGTTAATAATGAGATAGTATCTTGAACAAACAATCATTTACTAGCTTTCCTTTGCTCAAGAGTGACAAAATAATGACAGTTGATGCAACCCCGAAGAGGCTAAGTTAAACCTGAATAATTCAAGCACCATGATGGTCATTCCAGTTTGACACTGAATCCTTCCCAAAATTTTAGTTTCCTCAACAAAACAATAGTGCCAACATCCATGACTCGAGGTTGGGTGATGACTCAAATTCATGAAGAACATAGAATCAAGCACATTAAAACACACAAGTCATCATAAATATGTGGAATACTTTCCTGAGACTATAAACCAACGATGATTTTTGTTTTTGGTAGCAAGGTGCATAAAGAGGAAAAACAAGAGGATGGGGAAGTCAACTTACTGGGTATAAAAGTAAAAGATACCCGCCCCATCAAGGACAATATTTGCAATGAGCAATGATGCTAGCACAGCAAAAGAAAACAATCTGTAACCGAGCAGCCACTTTGGATGAATTGTCTTAAGACAGGTCCTCCAAGCCTCATCCTTGTACAGATACCCCACCTTTCCCAGCTGATTCTCTTCTCTATCAGGTTTTGGTTTGTTGAATCCTTCATACTTCCATATGAGGTATGATGCCATAAACATCGGAACAAGGATAATCAGGGCACAAAGGAAGAAAGTGATGTTCAGCCAATAACTCAGGCTTGTCGTATCAGCAGCCATATCGAACTGCCAATTATGATTTACTGATCCTGCCACGCAAAAGCACGAATTGATGTCACACCAGCTACACAAATGTGGTGCTGTTTTCAGAACTTGTGCTCAAAGTAAAGACGAGCAGCTTCACCTTCTAGTTGATTAGATCCTAGAGAGGGAAATTCGACACTAAAATTCGTGAAGTCTGAAAGAAAAGGCAAAAGCCATTCGGGCAAGATCAAACAACTAGGAGCAGGCATTTCCCTGATGGAGTGACGCACGGGAGAAATGCTGAGATATGACTAGAATCGCCTCTGACTTGGTAGTACTGTACATCGAAAACCAATTTAACACCCGATTAGAGCGTCAAGTTCAGTTGAATCAAACGCTATCCAGCATGTTCCTTGGTAATTGCTGCTAAAACGCAGATAAACCAAAAGGATCATATCCTCTTAGTTGATCAACCGAGGAAATTCAATAAGAGATGTGCCAAAATCTAAAACAACCTCTGAATATGAAAACTTAAACATTGAAAGAAAGACCCATTAGCTTTTGAAGGTCGAAAACGTCTGCACATGCAGAGAGGGATCACATAGGGCTGCTTAAACCAAACGTATCGCCCGTAACACAGCTTAATTACAACTGGGTGTGTATCGAAACGAGGAAAGAGTGAAATTAAAGCTCAACTGCTGAGGGAAAAGAGGGAAGCTGATGGGTCTCACAGTCTTTGCAAAGAGGAAACGGATCGACGAGGGCGTCAATGGAAATGGGGACTCTGGTTTTTCTTCTTTTTTGGCGCTTTCCTCGAGTTCGCACAAAAGGAAACGAACGATCAAAGAGAAGCGAGCAAGCACACCCACCCGTCGTGGGCTTCAGGAGGCTTCTTCAATGGAGAAGATTAAATTGAACTCCTCCTACTGACAAATGATCGCAATTCTCACATTTTAGAAGAAAACAAATAGAAAACTACAAATTTGACTAAATGGTTAGTGGGTTGTCGGGGGTTTGCGAACCGACCATTCGCGGCGCTGGTAGGAGAAGAGTAAGCGTCGCCGTCGTGGAAACCACCAAGGGAGATGGGGCCCGGCCCAATGGAATACGAGGGTCCGACAAGCAACCTTTTAGTCAATTGGAATCTTCAGTGCCCCATCTCCTGCCAACCAACGTGTATCCCAAACAAGAAAAAAATCCCAACATGTATACTCCCACGACCGAGCGGCCAACCACCCCCCACACAACAAAAAAAAAAAAAAAACCTCACGCGACCAAAGAAGATTTGTTTGTTTCATCATCAAAGTATTTGTAACTTTTCCTCCAACAGTTTAACATAAATTTTTTAAACTTAAATATTCTTTTAATATGATAAAAGGAGTAAAGACAAAGATAGAAATCCCACAAAACAAGTAAAATAAGTAAATCTAATAGGCGAATTAACTTACTACTTCTTGCAAAGATTGGCCCATTTTCCAAAGACAATTTTGTTGTAACATCAAAGCTCACACGCAGCCAATTATCCAATCTCGCATCATCATCAATGATGAAAGATACGCCGAGAAATTCTTTTCAAAGAACGACGGTTTTACCAAAAGGCGGTGCGCGCCCTGTTCGGCATTCCTAAGACCATCACCTTATAGAAAAGATAACAACACCAATAGGTTGAAGGAATATAGAAAGCGTCTTGTAGATCCCGGATCTATCTCTAGATTGGGATAGAAAAAACACAAAAATCTATATCGCTCCTGGATCGAGAGAAGAGCCATAAAATAAATGGCAATCGATCACAAATTCACCTTCATATAGGCCGATTGCTTAAAAAAAAGAAGCAAATGAATCTCAAAGACTTGTGGAGTGCTAGGCGATCCGGAGTATGCACCTAGAGCCAAAGCGATCGATTAGATTCGAATGGAGTAGATTCTCCCGAGGTACTAACGTTTCGATTTTCGAGCTTACTTTTGTAGAGAATGTCGATTGCGTCATCCACGAAATGTAGAAGACCGGGCGGTCGCGGCAAATAGAGAGAAACCCTAAGGGGAGAGTGTGTTGTGTAATTGATCCAAAAAAAAGAGAGCGTAGTTTGCGTTCCAAAAGGTTGTGATAAATCTTACAGAATAAGGAAATGTGATATTTACTCTCTCCATCGAAAGTCAATTTCGATTGCATGCTTTTTTCACCTTATTTGAAAAGCCTTCGTAAGGTTCTAGAAATGTACACTTTAACGGATATTTTTTGTTCAATTCGCTCCAATGGAATACCGTCGGAGTATCGAAATGCTTATTTTCATTAATGAAATATACATATCACATCCAAGTTTGGTCAATTTTGCATTTGAGTATATGTGCAAAGTCGAGCGGATGCGACATTAACGAATCATAACATTACGAAAGACGCAAATATAGAATTTGCATGACTTTCAAGGATAGTAATCATTAACATTCACGAATAAGTTCACGTCAAATTGCATGGCACAGAATCGAAATAAACCAATGGAATCCAAAATTTCCAAAAAAAAAAAAAAAACGACAAAACAATAATCAGAATCTTCTTAGGCCCAACCAAGACACTCGCAATCTTGAAGCCCAAGCCCATTTCTATGCCCTAAGAAACCCTCCTATAAAACCCCTTCACACTTCGCACGCTTCTTCACCCCCTAAACCGCCGTCTCCTGCGTCGCGAAGGAACGATGCAGATCTTCGTGAAAACCCTAACGGGGAAGACCATCACCCTCGAGGTCGAGTCGAGCGACACCATCGATAATGTGAAGGCCAAGATCCAGGACAAGGAGGGCATCCCCCCGGACCAGCAGCGCCTCATCTTCGCCGGCAAGCAGCTCGAGGACGGCCGGACCCTCGCCGACTACAACATCCAGAAGGAGTCCACCCTCCACCTTGTCCTCCGCCTCCGCGGCGGCGCCAAGAAGCGTAAGAAGAAGACCTACACCAAGCCCAAGAAGATTAAGCACAAGAAGAAGAAGGTCAAGCTCGCCGTCCTCCAGTTCTACAAGGTCGACGACTCCGGCAAGGTCCAGCGCCTGCGCAAGGAGTGCCCCAACGCCGAGTGCGGCGCCGGCACCTTCATGGCCAACCACTTCGACCGCCACTACTGCGGCAAGTGCGGCCTCACCTATGTCTACCAAAAGGCTGGTGGTGATTGATGACTATGTTTACCCTTTTCTTTTAGCGTCTATCTATGTTTACAGCTTCCGAGGATTTACATGTTCCCTTCTGGATTTTGATTTGTGGCTAAGTCAAGACATTTGCTTTTTGATGAATACATTTGCTCGTTCGCTCGCTGGTACTCTAATCTCTACAATTGGTTCTTGCTATGTTTTCTCGAGCAGAATCGCCTCTATTGATAGTCAATAGTGCTTTGGATGAAGTCATTCGATTTTCTTCCTGCAGTCGAACTTGGTCGATTTGATGTTGCAAATGAGTGATGAACTTATTCGATGTGGGTAAACTTAGACTAATGCTGAAGGATGCCCTTGACATTCATTGCGAAGCAACCCGCAGTGTCTCATCCAAGACCAATCAGTAGCTGACCCTTTGTGCAGGGTGGTGCAAAATCTTCGTAGGTTGTAATATGTTCGCTAGATTAGCAGCAATGTGTGGGGAAAATGCTTGTGAGGGTGAACATATTGTTGGCATGAACCCCCTGAATGGGGGAGGCATGTGTGGGACCTTTCTGAGATCAATCCGGAGAATACCGCTCTTCAACTTGTGATTGGAAAAAAAACCAAATTGCCCATTGATGCTGTAGACTTCAGTTTGAGGTCATTATTGCATTTGCTGGTCGAATTTGATTGTTTGATTGCGTAGGATGCTTAGCATGACCTTTCGTTTTAGGCTCCTTCAGACCAGTATCGTCCTTGCATAGTTCTGTTCTGTCATCATTTTGTGGCAAGTTCTATAGAATATGTAGGCATTTCTTTCCTTTCCGCTCTGCCTTTCTTTGATAGATTGTGGTTTCTTGGTTTGTTCAAAGCGAAAGTCTGGAGGTGGGAAGACTTTCTGGGTGTTGTATATTTAAGTCAAGTTGACATAAAGCTAGAGCAAAAATGATTCTGACCCTTTTATTTGCTTTACCCATCAGGCGACGTGCTTTCATAAGACAGTAACTAAAGACGATGATACAAATTTTCTTATTTCTTGTCTTTAAAGATAGTTGGTTTTGGGAATCTGGTTATTGACACATTGAAGGTGCTTCCTTTGCACATAATATCACTGGTGGAAGCATTTGTTAAATTTGACTGAAGATGTAGATTCCTTCTTCTCTGCCTCTATTTTGCTTCCCTCAGGCACTGAGTTTAAGAGTCATTGTTCTCAGGTATCCCTTCCTCCTTTCGTTAACCCGTAACTAATGGATGTAGGTAGGGAATCGAATTTCGTTACTAAAGTGCTCCTCCGGTGTTGCTACGTCTGGTGGTGCTATTTCATGACAACGGACCATTCGATTAGAACGGCGATCTTACTGAGCCTTTTCACCCATTCGTGTTTCCATAAGCTTCTTGAAGTTTTGTTGAATTCGTTGCTGCTTCTCCTCTTACCCTCCTGTCTAGTGCGGAGGAACTTTGTTTATGCCCTAAAAGGTCATGATTACGCCGAGTTACAATTTTGGACAAGAGTCTGCGAATGAGACTGGAAAACCAAAGAATCGAACTTCCCTCCATTCCCAGATCAACCTCTGCATGGAATCGGCGGCTGAGGGGGTCCAAGGCCACGAAGTGTGAGCCAAGCATTCTTCTTTCAATTCATTTATACAATGCATGCGTGTTCCTGGATTTTATACCTCTGCATCGACTATGCTTAGACATTGTGCAAATGAGAGGAAATTTTTGGAATCCAAGTAGGAAGATCACGTTGCTGAAACCTGGCTCTTAATTCTTCTAGGCCCTGAAAACCTCCAAGTAGTGACATAATCTACCCTTTCAGAAGGTAAATCGAATGTCAAATTTCATAAAAAAATCCTGAACTTTAGGTCTAGTCTCAATTATATCCCCAACTTTTTTTTTGTTTCAAAAAAAATCCTCAACTTTTAATTTAGTCCAAAATCTATCCCTAGTTAACTCTCTATCCAAATCCACCGCTTAGTCATCTGACTTCCACGTAAGAAATAAATCCATGCCTCCTGCTGACTTGGATTTGAAGTACTGTTCATTATCCCTATCCTCCCAACCCTCATCCAGATCTTTCCTTTTTTTCTTTTTTTTTTCCTTTTTTTTTTCTTCTCCTCGAACCTCCAAATCAAAGCGTGGTCAGAACTTGGACCACAACAGAAACATCACCGAAGCTTAATAAGACGAAAAAGAGTCCTACCCCCCCTCTACTTTGTTAACGCCTTCATCATCTTCGTCTTCTTCACCGTCTTCTATTATCTCCTCTCCCACTGGCGCAAGAAGATCCGCTCCTTAGGGGTGGGCGTGGTTTTAGGGTAGAAGAAACCGGAGAATTCTGTGGTTTGATTCCGGTTCTAGTGAAAGGTTGGTTCCGTTGCGTTCGAGGACCGTGGTTCGATTCGATTCGATTTTTATGGACCGAACCGGAAGGTATTTTTTACTTTCTAATTTCTAGTGATGTTTGTATGTTTATATATTGTAATTCCTTTGTATATATTTTGAATGAACGTTCTATTTAATCTCTTCTTTCATTTAGATATGGATTGTCTTGATGAGGATATTATCATCGCTAAATAGAGCTTACGGGTTGAAGTTGAATTACTATATGTGGTGGGGCTTTTTAATAATTGTTTCAATTTAGTTAATAGTAATTTTACTTTAAAACTAATATTAATTTATTGTTTTGTTTGGTTTGGGTGGTTAGATTTGGCCTCGTGCGATCGGAAGGGTGGCTCATGATAAGCTATTTGCATGTGGTGTTTCAATTGGCAATTTTTGTTTGTTTCATCCCATCATGATTTGTGATTAGCTCTAATATTCGACTTTTTTGGTTTAAGTGTGAGGACTTTTAGTTAGATTTTATGAATGGGAGAAAAAAAAGAGGCGAATTATATGTGATTTGCGTTCTTTGTCCTTGTCGATGTTGCACTATCCCTTTGATATTATGAAGCATAAGTTCTCATGGCCAAAAACAAATCCTTCCTGGTTATTTGATTTATATGAATGTCTTAGGTTTTCGGGTACTTAGAACTGTGCATGGTAGGTTCATTCAAGTGCGGGGTAGGTTTTAGATTTAAAAATGAGGAACCTATCTAAAGTAGATTGGTCATGATTTAGAACCCCTACCACTCATCCTCCCCACTCTACCTCCTCTCCGCACCGAATCTCGCTGCGCTCCTCGCCTTCGCGGCCTCCTTTGTCTACCTCCTCTGTAGGCTAAGGAGGTTTGGACACCGTTCGTCAGCGAAGAGATGGTGGCAAGGAAGGTCAAGCTCGGTTACATGGGAATCACGAATAGGGTTGATTTGGGTTTGAGCTCGAACGAGCACAGACTTTGCCTTTCTTAAGGATTGCACACACAGTCCTTGCTTGCGGAGGGGTTCGTAAAAGAAAGTAATAAAAATGAGTTCTTGAGTCGTGGGTTTGAACCTCCAAATGTATCCAATGGCCATGCTTTGCAGGTTCAGAAGGAGCAAAAGGAAAACAAAGAGGAAAGAGAGAGAGGAAAAAAAGGAGAGAGAAAAAAAAATAGGGACGATGAACAGTGCTTCAAATCCAAGTTAGACTAGAATCGATAATGGAGAAACCATTTTCTCCATCTTCTTGAGAATCTTGGCTGAGAAGGTCTGGAAGCAGAAATGAAGAAAGCTTTTGATTCCTCCTCTCCGCTGGATCTTGTGAGAGAGGAGGAGGAAAGATGTGTACTAAAAGTTCAACGTTTCGTTAAAAATAAAAAGGACGAGGGTTGGGAGGATAAGGACGATGAATAGTGGTTTAAATCCAAGTCAGCAAGGAGCGTGGATTTATTTCTCACGTGAAAGTCAGATGACTAATGATAGTTTGAATAGGGAGTTAACTGGGGATACATTTGGGACTAAATTGAAAGTTGAGGATTTTTTTTTAGACAAAATAAGTTGGGGATATAATTGGGACTAGACTTAAAATTTAGGACGTTTTTTTTATTTTATGGAATTTGGCCGTATAAATGGAATTAGTACACTCCATATCCATGACTATAGCTAGAACAAGTGAGATAGTAACGTCAGAGAAGCTACATAGAAAAATATTTGGGAAGATTTTAAATAGAGGCCTAAAGTGAAGTCATTTTCTCAAAAGAAGGCCTAAATTGGATATTATTTCAAATAAAGATATGAAGTGAATAAATCAATCTCAAAATAAAGGCCTAAGCTAACCGGCTGGATCATATTTGCCCGACAACAAGCACTTGATTTTTCTCTGCTATCGAAGTTGGGGTATTTTGTCCCAAATAAAATCTGAATAAAGATTAAAAAGAGAAAAGAAAAACTACAAAAGAAGAAAAAGAAATTCAAAGATGGTCGGGATGTGTGCCCTCACTAGGGGTGATCGGTTTCAAGGAAGTGTGATTCTCACTCTAGAATCAAGAACCAATCGTTAGGGATCGGTTCCGTAAAATGGGAATTGTGAATCATCCGCTCGTTTCATAAACCCACTCGAGAACCGAACCACCGGTCCGGTTCGATTTCCGAGTGGATCCATGGAGTTGGTCCTACCCATTATTACTTATGCTTTGTTTCATTATTGCAGAATGCCTTTGCAAAGAAGGATGAATTCTCTTACTTCCTAGGCCTCTGTAAACTAATCCACCATTTGTTCTTTTGGTTGACCTCTTAATGCTTGTATGCAATTGGGGCAGTGTATGTTTTGAATAATTTTTTGTTGATGTATACGTTTATATGCTAAATAAAGCTAAACAACGATGCTGAGATATATCTCGAGGGAGGACCTTAAGTGAGATGATCTTGAAGAATCACAACATAGCTTGCTAAATCTCATAATTAAGGGAAATAGCTTCAATTAAAAAAATATATTTATATTATGTAAATAGGTCCGGTCGTTGATTGATATGGTTTGGGTAGTTCCCACTTGAAATTACGAATCGATCCGATACTTGCCGGTTCCAACAAATTGGAATCCAGGAACCGGACCGGTACCCGGTGGGAACCATCCAAAATCAGCCCATTGGATATGGTCCGGTCCGGTTTGGGTGGATCCCGATTTTTTTCTCATCCCTGACTCCCACCGTTCCGACTTTGCTAGCAAGTGCTGTCGACCCCTGCTGACGTGCCACATAAAGGAGCTCGACCACAAACCTGGGTGGCCAGCCACGGCAATGCTCAAGCCTAGATTTGGGGTCGAGTTCAATGTCTGGTTTTGAGGTCGACTCTAGATATGGGAATCACCATTAAACTACTCAGGCTCAAACCCCTTGGACAAGTCCTACCACTCGTCAGAAGCTTCATGGAGCATTTTTATTCAATCGAACCTCTCTGGAGTATTATTAGAGTTTTGAGGGTCAGAGTGAAGGATAGCTGGAGGTGGTAGGGTTAGATTGCGATCTTGTTCTTTGATGATGAGGATGAAGTGTTGTTTTTTCCGTCGTCTGAATGACGATGAAGTGAAGTTGCAGATGAAGATGATGGTATCTTGTTCTTTATTTTTTTGGTCGGTCTTGTTCTTCCTTGACCTACCACGCAAAGGGACATTCCTCAGAGACAACTCCCGGACCTAAGTCCGAGCTCCCCATCACTGATGGGAAATCTTAGCTTTTCGATTGTTCTTTGTCTATTGGTGTTGTTCATCTTTATTCTCAATCGATGGTAAGGGCTGTTAATGCAGTGAAGAGGACAACCATGGACAAAGAATAAGATGAGAAGAAATAGAAAAAAAGAAATATCTCTGGACGAAAATGACAATGTTTGAAACAAAGTCCACCCTGGATCCTCTTTGGAGAAAATGAACGCATTTCAGGTTCTTATTTGAAATTTTCCCAAAATATTTATCATTCCATACGAAACAATGGGGCCAAATTAATAAGAACTCTGTTATTATGCTTAAGCGTAACAATTTATGGGTTAATGCGCTATGTTATTTGCGTGGTTCATATGCAGATTCAAGTCCGACATCCAAGGTTTCCTTAGCACCCAAAAAGAAAAGAAGGATTTGGGTCTTCTTTAACACCTTTGCCTCATAATCAGGTGTTCGCTAAACAAATTGGTGAAGCTCCACAACTGTTTGCGCAGCCTCCTCAAGAGAGCTCTCAGTAAGCAGGACTTGCCCTTACTTAAAAGTCTTAGGCCAGACTTTTTAAAATATCATTGTGTAAACTATTAAGAGCTTCTGTTCCTTTCACACAAACTCCATTTCTCTACAAGAACGGTCCTCATGCACTCCTAAATCCTAGCTCGCTCTTTGCAACTCGGCTCGCTGTGCGAGGGCGACTTATTAGGTTACTAGGAACAAGTCTTCCTCGTCTAGGGAACGGTCTCCTGGTTATAACCCGGTCATACCATCTGATACAGCTCACCACCAGGAAATTTGTTCCCTATGGAGCATGGCTGGTCAGTTCTACCATGCGACTGGACCGTATGATCTATTTAATAAGCTTCCCTTGGTCACTTGGCCGGTCAAACTATCGGTAACAGGGTTTTTGAATGAAGAATGAGAGGTGAAGGTGACAAGATTTTGCATGTGAATGGGGACTGTTAGCCAGCTTTTCCCACTGAGAAAGAAGGGAAAAAGGAAATTGAATTTGCTTGAACTTAATGCATGTGAAGCAACAATTGAACAACAACTGCACAGAAAGTTGAAGGGGGTGCATGTCAATTATACTTGCTCAATTTCAACAAAGACAAATCCTAAGATTCCTCTTTTCCTTGCCTGGACACCCTTCTAGAGACTGCCCCTCCCCACTAAAATGGTAATCACTGTGCACTTTCACTGTCAAAGTGAAACACAGATGGCTCGTTGAGAGATGTGGGGGAGTTAATAAACAGACAACAACCCATGAAACAAAGAGGCACAGGTCACTTTACTTGCATAGAACTCTGTTCCTTTTATCATTTGAAACTGTGAGGAAGTTCAAAAGAGAAGAGAGCGACTTGACTAGGTTTTAGGTTCTTGGGCCTATCACACACTAGTAAAGTCGTGTGTTAATTCTTAGGCAAGATCGCTGAGACATCCTGAAATAATGCTTAAACTTTTGCTCAGGAAGAACTGATTCTATAAAGGGTAACTAGCCATTGACCTCTTTTTGGCATAACAAAAATATTGTCTACTATGATCCAGCCCTCAACTAGAAACTTAAAAAGCCTTGTAATAAGCACCATATATCAAGGAAAAAAAGAAGATAGGACTTAAGAGCCCTGCAGGCTGCAGCACATCTATAAATTCTCCTGGAAATTGCAATATCTCCAATCACAAGCATTGCGCTCTTCTCTCTCTCTCTCTCTCTCATGGCAACCATAGATCACCTCCTAAATCTCTCTGAGCAGATTTGCTATGTCCAATGTGGTTTCTGCACCACCATTTTACTGGTAATTGTATTTAGAAATGCAGTGGAAAAGATAGTTATGCTACAGTTGTTAATTTTCTGTTTCACTGTGTTTTATGTCATGCACACAGGTAAGTGTTCCATGCAGCAGTTTGTCCATGGTGGTCACAGTGAGGTGTGGTCATTGCACAAGCCTCCTCTCTGTCAACATGATGAAAGCCTCCTTCGTTCCTCTCCATCTTCTAGCTTCTCTTAGCCACGACGCGGTACTTATAACTCTATTTTTGTGACAGAAACGAAATGCTTCATATAGCTTTCTTGATTGTGATTTTGAGGCCTTCACCAGTAAATTGTACATCCTCAAGATAATGCTTCCTTTTCTTGAACATGAAGTTTTTAAGAGCCTAGTCATGTGTATTATAATCGAATATTTATACACAATTGAAGATGCATATTGTGAGGAAGCTCCTTACAAATTCTACTTTCTCATCTTTCTCCCCAAGAATAGTTTGAACTTGAATCAATTTTGTCCCATCACTGTCCCTGGAGTTCATTCTAGAGTTAGTCGATTCTCATCTTGTCAATCCTAATCAATATTTACTTCCGGGACTAGCCAAAAGAAGAGTTTCAAGAAATGGAAGTACAGAAAAATGTGGAACTGTACAGCCCTTCTTACGTGAATTCTCCCGACATTGAAGACGAGGAGACCATTTCCATAACTCATGTCGTTAACAAACGTAAGGACCTTCCTCGTTTAAGTCAAGTTCATGCCATTGACATGCCAATGTCTGGTTGATTTCTCTGTTGATCAGAGGCACTAACAATGTTGTTGAACTTTATTCAGCACCAGAGAAGAGACAAAGGACTCCATCTGCTTATAACCGCTTCATCAAGTAAGCCGCGTGTTTATTGGTTAAACCTGTGGGCTATTACATATTTTTAGAACATCTAAAGTAAATATGTGCTGCAGAGAAGAGATCAGGAGGCTCAAGGCTCAAAATCCAAACATTCCTCACAAAGAAGCCTTCAGTCAAGCTGCGAAGAATGTAACTTCTATTTCGACCCCCTGAATTCATCTATAATTTACACTTTGCATATCCTCCAACTCTAACAAAATTTAGGTGAAAATAAATATGTTGCTCCAAGCCAGAGTTTTGTGCACTGCACCTAATTAACTGATTTCATGAGTTACATTTCCCATTTTCAGTGGGCACAGTTTCCGCAACATCAATTTAAAGGAGATAACCAAGAGAGCTTTGACCAGGAAGTGGAGAGGGAGAAATGGATCTCTGATGATTCTACTGAGGTACTAAATTTATTAGCAGAGAATTGTGATATAGATCAGCGCTTAGGAAGAGCAATGCACATGTTTGCTAAATAGTTGCGGTTTGATATCATTGGCAAAGTGATTCGTTGATGCAATGCAAGCATAACATCCTAATCATCAACATCTTAACCACGATGAAGTAATTTTCTTTCGTATCTTATATTAAATTAGACAAAACTTCGTGTATAAGATTTGATATGGATTACAGAACTGCACAAGGTCCTGAAAAAATTGCGGTAGAGGAAATTCCACAAGCCTCCAAATTCCAACTGCTCGGACTTGTGAGGTTTATTTTCACAAGTTTTCATTTGTACACCACCTTTAATGATGCAAACTATGTTCCTACATAAGCATGTATTGCCGGCCGCCCGTTTATGTGCTCACTTATGGTCGAGCAGTTTGCATTATTACCTAACAAAGTAGTAGGCCCTTGAGGCTTTTTTGAGCATATGCTTAGTTAGAATGTTCTTGAAATGGATCCTTATTAGGGCACAAGCTATGGATGTCCTTAGAAGCTTCGCAAGTACTAAACTTTGATAGAACTCTTATCCAAATAATCACAAACTAAAGTGATATTAACTAAATATGGTCTTGTCAAATATATACTTTATTTAGAATATTTAATTTTGAGGACACCGATCGGGCATAACACGAGGGCAATCAGTGCATTGAAAACTGTAAAGTTTCCTTTGTTGGTTACTTAACAAGCGGCTCATGGAGCGCTCATTAAGCAAAATACAATCAAAGGTTGCACCATTTCTCTTATTGACAAGCTGGCAACTATTTTGTTCCAAAAGCATCTTAAATCTTAAAGCATTACAGAAGTCCAAGTTCCTTCAACAAGTACGCACCGACAACTGAGAGACTTGTAATTAACCATGAAAGTGTTGGATTCCAAGAAGTTATAACACACAAATTGACTCAACGGTTGAGTCTCAAATATAAAAAAAGATAGCCACTGATCATCCAAAAGGGGTCCAAGAAAAGGAAACCATTAATCTCATTCAATATAAAGACCATTGTCATTTTCTAGAAGTTGAAACATCAGTTGTGAAATTTATGAGTTACCCATTGAGGCATTATCTGGAAAACACTGTAAAGATCCAAACTTCTTTGCTCAGCTCATAAGTTGGAAATGACCAAAAATGGATGCATGATTCTGTGTCTTGGAAAAACTTTTGCAGGCGAACGGGGAAGGCAAAGGGTTCCGTGAAAGAAAGGTGGCCCGGCATTTTATATGGGAAAAGACGCCCTTTGATTATTGAACTGGAGAGAGAGAATTTGCTTCTTCAAGAAACTTTCTCTTTCAGTACTGCTGAAACTCTTAATGACATGAACTGGTTAGATGCTCTCTCGGAAGTTAGGGTTCACTGCAAGTGCTCTCTCTCTCTCACTGATGAACTCAAGTTGAGTTCTAGACTTCTGTGACTCACTGAGCTGTTCAGTATATCTTGCTTTCTTGTCCTAATGCGACTGTTTTGTTGTCTTCATCTCGCGCTAAAGAACATGTAGAGGAATTGATTCCCGTAGGTATGTCCATTGCAATTCATGTTCCTTTTCCCCCTTTACCTTTTGGTAGAGATACCAATATTAGCTTCTGGGGAAAAGTTAAGAAATTGATGCGTTACAATGCTGAATATGGTTCACTTGTTCAAGCTAAGACGTTTTACAGTTTGCCACGTTACTTTGCGAACCAATTTTATCATTCAAACTTAAAACTCTTGAGCTTAACTGTACTTCTCTTTTGGGTACGTGAATGACTTGTCTTCATGAACTGCATATGGCATGGATGAATGCAAAAGGAGTATTCTTTCTTCATAAATGACAAGATGCTGAAGTTCACTAAATTGTCTAATTCCATAGCTGGCGTCCGGTCATCATAAGAAAATGGACAAAATGAAATCAACACAGTAAAAACCCTAAAATCAGCTATGCTACAATCGACCCGAACCATAACTTCTCCTACAGAACTTTGCTGCTTTCCCATCTTTCCATTGTCTCTTCCTCGCCAACCATGGCAATGTCCGAAAATATTGACCTGAACTTAGGATGCGACATGATTGTTTAGTAGTGTATGTGAGATTTAAAACTGACACCTTCGTAGCCAAGGAAAGAACCTGGATGCATAAGAACATAAAATTAGATAGCTTCACTTTCTTTGGTCACCTCATGGACATCAATGTGACGTTGGATCATCAGCATGCAAATTTCAGAAACAAATGCCAATATGCATGTGGATTCGACAAACTTACTTGCCTAGTGTGGGCTACGACCATGAGCAGCTGCACTGAAATATGCTTGAAATAAGTCCCTATTCTCCTTTAGAAGTTATGTCCGAACTGCAAGAGGGGAAAAACCATCATTTGAAAAGAATGATTATGATATATGCACGTATGCTACGCAAAAGATGAAGTGTGTTACCGGGGATTGCTAGTAAATTTGTGTGAGATGCAAAATTCTAACACCATTAAATTATTTAAAACCTTAGTTCAGGAGAGATATAGCTAAAAGAGGAAGCCAAGAATTTAAGTAAAAGAAACCAGTCCACCGGCAATGTGGACGACTGGCTCTTTCACATGATTGTAATAACAAGAGAGACCTGTGAACGTGACGATGGGACGAATTCTGGCGTGGTGCGACAAAGCCTTGATGCATTGATCCCGGGTCATGCGCCTTAACAGGCATCTCTCTATAAGATGCTGTACCTGTAAATATTTGCAAAAGCACAGAAGTATCCATAAACAAGTTCTTCTCTCCAACGACATAAGCATCTTGGGGGGATTGTGGGGGAGAGAGAGAGACAAGAGGGAGAGGTGCATACGAGGCGAATGTAGGAATGTGGGTGGCAATGCAAACAAGGCAGGTGGTCAGGCTGATGATACACGGTTCATAGGAAGATGAAAATGTACAAAAAGAAACCCAAGTCATAAAATACGGAAACAATGACAAGAAGACAGATTGCAGCAACATATTTGGAAGGGAATGAGGCAGTATATAGCTAGAGAGAGGTGAAAGGTAAGAATGAGCAGTTGTTATCCGCAGGATGACAGGGTGCAAGGCCCAGAAGTGATAAGAAATCCGAAGGAGATAAGAGACAAGTGAATAAGTGATTGTCTTTTGACTTTGAATAGAGGAAATTTTTTTAAAAAAAAGGAGGAAGGAAAATGAAAAATTTGGGTTTTGAGATTGGCCAGGATATGTAAAGCAATAATCAATCCTTCATCATCATCATCGCCTGTGCAGTCTCAGGCCCCGCAGTCGTCTTCAAGTGAGTTAATGTGATCAATGTTTCCAGACATCTTCGTCCTTCCGCTAGTTTGATTGGCCAAGTGCGTGCCCAAGAGCAATGCTCGTTGTATTGTATATACTGAGAAATCCATGTCATTTTTCCTTCCTAGTTCGATGTCTGTCTGAAAAATCGAACTTGAACTTCGAGAAGAGAAAACAAATCTCCATGAGCAACATTTCTTCATGGAAGGAGAACATGATTGTAACATTGAGCATTGCGACTTCAAATATCCGACCAAAGTTTCAAGCTTCATCGGCACCTTGTTGCCGAGGAATTAAGAGATGGCCCGTCCTCTTTTAATCAAGTCAGCCGACATGTACGTTAGGTTAGATGCATCAAGACTGAGAACAATGGTCGAAAAAATGTTCTGCTCAACCTCTTCAAGGCTTTACATTACATGTAACCAACGGAAGTCTACCGGTCCATCGTCCTCTCAGAGAGCATGAAACCATACTTTCTTCGATTCGATGTCCACCTCGCAGATTTGGTTCTTTAATTTGATGATGAATTTATCCCCCGGCATGAGGGCAAAATGCATTATGGACGCATCCCTCGCACGACATCTGGATGGATCTCTATCTGCGGTCGTTGATCACATTAGATCCCAGGAAACATCTGCAGTCGGTTCCGTGGTGCTTTGCATTCTTGGAGAGAGAGAGAGAGGGGGGGAGATGGACAAAAACATCTATGTCCTAGGATCGAAATTGAAGCATCACGGGTTGCAGACATTCTCAATTTAGAAGAGATAAATTGACTTGATTTTAATCTCTTGAAATCCCTTCCAATTACCGGGTCGGTAAAGAGTGGTGACCATTGAGATTTTAAGAGAGCCGAACGATCTACTAATCGAGAAGATTCTACCTTAGGAAAATAATGGTTGAAGGAAGAAAACACAAAACCCCAACTTACTCTTACACTCGATGCCTTCTTTGATCATAACTCAACATGCTTCACAAGGAGTTCTATCTTCATTTCCGTGCGATTTAGTCCGAAGTCTCTTGTCACTAGATCGTGGCGAGATGATCCCCTCATAAACCATTCCATTTTAGTACGGGCGGTCTATCGTTGGACGGATTCTATTTGTTCAGTGCATGAAGGATCAGAGCGGTGTATTACCCTATTTTCGCTGGTTTCGTATCGCAGCGTAAAATTAAACATGATTTAACAAAAGTACTTAGAAACTTTCGAATCTCCTGTGATGATCAGCCTCAATGGACGTGAAGATGAGCAGCATCAAAGGAAAAGGTAGCGGCAAAAGGCAATTTTGGGGGGCTTCTTTCTCATTGGAATTACTAACGAGGCCTCCTCCCTTATCCAAGGCCTCATCAACTGTCGACTCATTGCAGAGCCCACGGGTTTCAAAAGTTTCACCCGCCAACTTCAAGACTCGATCGAGCCCTGAGCGTCCTCTCTTTTTGAACTTCAATTTGTCCTTCTATAAAATATATATTCAACCTCTAGGGCACCAGCACCGGCACCGGCACAAGACCGCACAAGACCGCACAGTCAGGCTCATCAACTTTGAACTTTGGGTTTTGATTGAACAGAGTAGTTCTAATACGAATCAAACATTTCGTAACGAGTGTGGATTTTTCTAGTAATTCCAAAGGAGTAGTAATTTCACCGTATTATAAAAAAAAATAAAGTTAAGAATTCGATTACACGGTTTTCTAAAAAAAACGAAATGCAAATGGAATAAATTATTTGGGGAAGAACCCCTTTGTTCAAAACCATAATAGCAATTTTGGTTTAGCATTTCACACACATCTTTGGTACTAATTATTGAAATGACCCTTACCCTACTTAGGCTCCACCGGGTTGATTGGTCTTCGAGTCCTCAAGCAAATGAACGGATATTGGAAACCATATCCCCATCCATCCATTTTGCACTGCCATATCTAGCCACCCATCCATTTCACTTTTATTTTTTTGGCTTACGCCAATCGGCAATTATCGCGATTATCGAGCATAATCAAAGACAACTCGACCCTCGTCCACCACCACCCGATCGCGATTAGCTTAAGGATCTCGAATTTTCCTAATGCCATGACGCATAATGAGGCCAAAGCATACTCGACGCTACGGCTGTGTTTCTGAAGCGTGAGGTGTCTTTGCAGTAAAGTTAGGAAATGGGACACCAAGGGCCACTCGTTAGATTCATGGACAGAGCACATATCAGCCAGAGAAACTCCATTAAACTAACCGTGACCGTAATACCTAATCAGTCCTTTATTAAAAAAAACTCAAGTTTAATGCATGAATATACTAATGAAAACAGCATAAAGGTGCACCAAAACACTGACTGGTCTCGCTTTTTAGTTTAGCAATTCTTTCTCCGTGGTAGTTCCTCTCCATGCAAAGTGACAGATGCATAAGTACTTCGTAGTCAGACATTCCACTGACGTTTGCACAAACCGAAACTCTGTCGTTTAGGTTTCTGCACGTAGATGCGAAGACCCCAACACATTTTAAAGAAGACGGCATGTTTTTTGTATCTTTTATTTGGGTGGAAACTAGTTTAGCTGTGGTTGTTTGGTGGTACTCGCAGCGAATTTTGGTGTTTTGATCCTGCAATGGAAGCGAGGAGGATGTGGTTGGGTTGGACTTATGGAACGAGGGAATATGTAGAAAGATTCAGCCAATGTGAACAATGTTAGAGCATGAGGTGGATGGAACTCGGCCATCGTAGACACCCTGGCGGACGACCACATTGGAGAAAATTTAGTCCACGTCGCACTACGAGGCCACACGACAGCCACGACAGTTTGATTTGGCCGGATTTGGTGTCAGAGGGATTCAATTTGGAAATCTGTAAAAGTAGAAGTGTTTGATTAGAGAGAATAAAAGCACTAGGACCTGGTTAAAAGACCAAACTTCATCATCAATACACGATAAGCTTAAAACCCTAATGCAGTTTCTACTTGACAGTAGAAAATGCATCTGAAGAAGAAGGTTCGATTGAAGCAGAAGGCACGAAAAGCACAGTACAAAACTAGTTCTTACAACCAACATTCCAACTGAAATCAGGCCGGTTTCCACATAGAGTCTCTCTCCTCCCCCCCCCCCAAAAAAAAAAAAAAACCCATTATTAGTGCACGGGCTCATGAGATCGATGACAAGTCCCTCTCAACCTTACGTACCGAGATGAATTGTCATCTGTTTGGATTCGTTTTGTTAAATCGGTTAACGACGCATCAATAATAGAACCCAAAGGAAAGACCGACCCATCAAAATGTAATTTTTTCCCTGACTTTGATGCAAGATCTGTTCTTGGTTTGTATGTGCATATAGGGATGATCGGTTCCCGATTCAGGCCGATCCCACCTTAGATCAGGGAAATGGATCAAGAGGATTGGTTCCCAATTTCAAGGACTGGGAACTGGATTGGATTGACTAGTCGGGTCTAGTTCTTGGGCCGTCTAATTATTGTACCGGTTGCATTTTTTGTGTGATTTGTGTTAAATTTACCAGACCACCTTTCATTCATTGCAATGCGTTGTCGCTAAACTTGAAAGTCGTATTAAGTATCCCAAGCATCTTAGATTTAGATTTACACTTAGAGATTTTTTTAAATAGAAAGTGTTAGTCAGGCCCGATATCGGGGTTTCTCCTTAGAATTGAGAACCCGACCGACAGTAGCTGGGCCCAATTTTATGGATCGAAAAGCAGACCAGAGCCCCTGAGAGCAGTACCAAACCGTCAGGTTAGGTCCGGTTCATGTGATTCTCGGCTTGGTCGGTCCATTATGCTAAGCCCGTGCGTGCATATGTGCCTTTGGTGGTGATGGGTCATGAGGGGTCAAAAAGGGCCATCGCCATTTTTCATCTTCTGCAGGTCAAGCAAGAGGAAGCAGCAGATCAATGAAGAGACATGCAAGAGATCCTGTCCCCCCAGAACGGCAAGATCTACGGAAACTTTGGGTGGGGAAGAAGGGAGGGGGTGTCTCGCTCGCTCTCCATCTCAGAAACGATCCGTGAATGCAGAGGGGGATTGGCTTTTTGTCTGGCCATGCATCGAGCCCGCCTCACGATGCAAAACAAGCAGGTCAAGACAAGAACGATTTTTGTCTTTCTAAAACTTACAAAGTCGCTCCCACTTTTGTTTGTAAAAAAAAAAAAAAGAGGAAATTCGTTCGCTCCGCCAGAGGAATTCACATGCTCAACAACTATGGAAAAAGAAGTAACAAAACATTTAGCGTCCATTCATCGGACAATAGGGACGCTCATGATAGGAAGTGTTTCGAGTTCAGATGCATCATTTCATTGTGCGTGTAGCTTCAGCCTCTCGAATTTTTCCACGACTCTATTCGTTTGATGTAATACTTCCGCAGATTTTCCGGGCTCCATATGATTTTGTAGCTGAAAAGCCTAGAAGAGATCGCTGTGTAGTAGAGTTTGTTTAGTTGAGCAAAGGCTATGACTTACTGAGAAACGAGAGCGCACATCGAATGCCACTAGTTTACCCACGTTCCGTGCATCTTGGTTAACTCCATCCACCGCACCGTCGAACAAGTTTCTTCTCGAGCCTATTGATCTTAAAAGGCGAGGCTAGAATGGGAGAGAATGTTCGTTGAGTGAGCTTCCCAATACCCAGCGGACCGCATTCGAAAGTGACGATCCAGAGTGGGGTAAACAAATAGATGGTTCTAAAAAAACTTTCCCTAGAAACTACAAACTAGAAGTTCAGTCATATAGCATCGTCCATTCAAAGGACCGGCAGGATGGATGTCGCTAGCCTCGAAATTGTTCCAAATCGATGACCAAAACAAAGAAATCTACTCACCCGAAGCTCTTCATCTAAAATATTCGGTAGGTCATCAGCTGGTCTTCGTCTTCATATACACTTTTTTTTCCCCGCCTTGTTGTTTTGAAGCATCAGACACTGAGTATGACAATAGACTCATTGGTGGACATGAAGGACCGGCATTGTCTTTAGCTTGCAGCATTATCTTCCCGAAGAGGAAACAGAAGTGGGTGAGCTCATCGGTCAAGACGACAGGCTTTTGAAAATTCCCGGAGCCTCTGTGCATACATTCAGACCAAACACTCGAAACGTAACTTGTTCTTGGGTCCTAATCTTATAGTCTAACTTCGAATTTTCTGGGAACGCCAATCCATCCAAGAGGCAAATCGAGATCGGTTCGTGCAAACAAGACGGAGACGAATGGTGGATGTCGCTGGTGACATTGGGGGCATGAATAATTCGAGCGACAAAACGTCGTAAATAGGATGTGGAACTCGGCAAAAACATTTCGAACTGTTCGTTCGGAAATCTCCTTTTTCAAGATCGCCCTGCTTAAACATAGTCTGGATAAACGTAAATACGATAAAAAGGTAGAATTGGTCGTTGTAAAATCATAGTTTACTTTATGTCCAGCTATAGCATAAGCATCGAGTTCTAAAAAGCCATGGAAAAAAATGGTAAAAGATCAGATCAGACATCAGAAAATTATCAGAAAGGGCGTGCCTATTGTCTATCGATTGCTTAATAATTATTGGGATGTACAAAACAAAAACACAAAAGAAGGATTCAAAAAATGAAAAGCAATCATTCCCGAAAGAGACGAGAGTTCACGAGAAGGCAATCAAAAAGTTCACGAGCGCTCGTAGATGCGCTAAACGACGGCGAAGAAGGTCGTACTCAAAGTTCCCTTCGAAATGTACATCTCAGCCCTATAGAGAGTTGATGGGTGTCCCACAACCTCACAATTCAACCCCGGCTCATATCTTCATTTAGTCTTATCGAAATTTGATTCTGGTACTGCACATATTCCCCGAAGCAAAAGATTGATTATTCTAATCGTGATTAATTAAAGTACTTGTCCTA
The DNA here is from genome assembly GCA_021437795.1 of Rhodamnia rubescens. Lineage (NCBI taxonomy): Eukaryota > Viridiplantae > Streptophyta > Magnoliopsida > Myrtales > Myrtaceae > Rhodamnia > Rhodamnia rubescens. Next base: position 714,153 of record JAILYA010000108.1, read on the forward strand.
ACTCCTTGGCTAGTCTAATCTTTGCTTTAGAATATCACAAGCCATGCTTTGCGAGCCGGGTGTTAAATCAGAAATAAAGAATGGTTTCGTTAGGGTTTGTCGTCGTTCTGTATTTGGTGGTTAGCTTGAGATCTCGGATGGAATCGTGACTAGCCGCAACAATCCATCGAGAGATCTTGATTTGCCTTCTCTTTTTATTTTTATTTTTTGGGGAAACTCTTGACCAAACGTGATGAGGAAAAATTATCCAATCGGTCTTAAATCTATTTACGGATACAAATTCAGTCCCAAACTTTCAAAATTTGCCAATTGAGCTCATAATCTTTCCGCGAAACTCCAACATAACTATTCCGAACAAATTTCGGGCAAATATGGCTTCACTGATTTTCACTCTAGTCACTAGTAATAAATTCAATTGAAATGCCAAATGCGTTGAGAGAGAAAGAGAGAGATGCATGACATCAACTAAGGGCATGTTTGGTAATATTTCTGTTCCTCTGTTTACGTTCTCCGAAACAAAAAAAAATAAAAAACATATTTAGTAACTTAAATAATTCGATTCGATTTTCTTTCTCATAACACTTTTAGACCAAAAATAAGAAACACAAAAAGTTGTTTCAAAAAAAAAAACACTTTTGAGAATAAAAAAAGGCAACGATAGTTTTCTTTCACTTTTGTCGGGTGTATGTGACGCGTGGGCCGAGTCAACCCAACTCGGTCCAGACAATTTTTTAAATAAAAATTTCATAAATTAATAAAAAATTTGAAAAAAAAATCAGAAAATGATTATAAAAAAATCCAAAAATGGAAAATTCATTAAAAAATCTAAAAAATTGGAAAAAGTAGAAAAAATTTCAAAAAAAATCTCAAAAATCAGGAGATGGGTCATTTCAATTGGCCAATCCTATTTTTGACAATTTTCCATTCGTTTTTTTTTTCAAATGACGATTTTGCCCCTCATGGGCAAATCGTTCCAAAAAAATCCCAAAAATTCCAAAAAAAAATCAAAAAGTAGGAAATGGATCCATTCAATTGGTTAATCCTGTTTTTGGTGATTTTACTTTTCGATTTTTCCTAAGCCTTACTTGAGTTGTTGTTGGAGTACCATGCCGCATAAGTGACCATCCGAATGATGTTTAAGGGTAAAATTGAGCCACTTATGTGGCAAAGATGAATTTTACTTATTCGAGCAATAAAATATAATCAAAGTCATCTCTTTCATCATTGACATATGCATAGCCTCAAGAGAAGCATGAGAAAATAACTATTGTAGCACATTATCCTTCTAATGAACAAATCTGAAGCATTCTTATTTTGCCCAAAAAAATGTCATGGTGCAAGAGGATCGCATTTGTGGGGTCGAGGAAAGTCATCAAATGTGATTATGTAATTATTTGATTTAAATGACAAATTGGGAAAAGAAATTATTTTCCGAACGGAAATTTTGTGCGATTCTCAAACGCGTTTATATTTTGGGAACATAAATTTTATGCGATTCCAAACGCGTTTTTAATTCTCTAAAACTCATATAAGGAACAGAATAAAAAAAATTGATTCTAATCGGAATCACTTTTTTGGAACAAAAACGTTAGCAAATAGGCCCTAAAAGTAACAGAAATTATATAAAATTCTCAGACGTTCTTGTCACCTTCTTTGGACTCCGAAGAGTGCGTGCAGCAGGGCAAGTCAGTCGACTCGTACTATGCTCTTCCATGTGTTTCCTATTATTATTAACAAACAAAAACGACGTAGAAACTCGGTCGATGCATGATCCTTCTACAAAGTTTTACTGTGGTCGCATGTAATTTCTTTCGGCCATGTCCGTCGCGTGATTTAATTCACATTGTGGTCAGAGATACGTGATATGTTCTATTCCTCCCCTCATAAATCAGATGCCACATGATCCAGATAAAAACGAGTTCCCGCTCCGCCAAAGTGTTCCGAGGACCACAAGACAACAGAATCAGATGGGGGATACAGCAAAATGCGTATGCAAATCGTAGACCACAGATTCTACTCCCATTTCCAAATTCACAACAATTGCTCGTTCGGCATCACTTGGTGCTGATAATACGACACACACTCCAAACAAATACTTCGCCCCTAAACACATGAAAAGAAGAAGAAGAAGAAGAAGCTTTAAATCCTAATATTTGTATTTCAGTAAACGGAAAGCTCAAAGCGGCTAGCCAAGAATCATACAGCGATTTATAGGTTGTTGCATCTTCCTAGATGCTATTTCCGTACATGTATACGCCTTTTTTAATACTACGCAGGTCTTGTTTTTTCTTACATCGTATTTTGTTCTTGTGAACTCATGAATTTGTTTGGTTCTGAAACAATTGGCTCTGAACTGGGATTTAACATGTGACCTGGAGAAAAGCAATTCCTCTGTCATGTGTTTTCCTGTATTTATTAGCCATTGTTATTTTTTTTTAGGGCAAGTAGTTATTGTTGGTTGGAACCTTGGACTCTCGCATCTTCCTTACCTTTTTTTTTTTTTTTGACATTTTCGTGTTTTTGGTTTGTGCATTTTCTAATTGGTATGGGAAAACCATGGGCATACATACATTGGCAACGTCTCTTAATTACTTCTGCTGGAAATCCAGCATCTATGCCTCTCTGTTTTCTTTCGGTCTATCCTCGGAAATTCCAAGGTCATGTAAACGTAGGCTCTGGCTCAGCTGAGAGAGGCCCGAGACATAGCTCAGATCAGTCAAATACCTCTCTCTCTCTCTCTCTCTCTCTCTCTCTCTCTCTGTGAATATGTGGCTACCTATGATTGGTGGTCAATGTGGGGTTTCCAAAGTGTGTGCTTGAAAGGAGGATAAGGACGAGGAAGTATAGCAGATGGGGTTACCAGTTTCCAGCCATGATTGCTGGGTTAAGAAGACAAAGTACAAGAACACTCTTGCCCGTGAGCGACGCATGTGACCATAAAAGAGCTGTTATAATCAGTGCTCCCTCCCTCTCCTTCACTACTCATAGACCCACTCACGTGTCCCTCTTTTGGCTCCCTTTTTACATGGAACTCTCTCTCATTATTCAATTCCTGGAAAATTTTGAGGCCATGCGACCGTGAAAGGAGAGGAGCAAATCGCAGAGTCCCTCTGTTCTGCTCTGCTCCCCAAACTGATTCGGAAAATGAAGAGCCAACATAACTCAAACGACATGCTAAACCAAGCTATCAAATCAAAACTCGGTAGATGATATGCGTGATGATGCATCTCTTCATATATTGCAGGCAGGGTACCATGACGAAGCTACGAGATAGTCGTTTCTACATTGGATCTTAATAAATATGTCTCAGTCCCTAGAGAAGGAAATATTCTACCAACTGAATTAGTGGCATCGTCAATGAATTCACTGGCAATGAATGCATGCACAGTCACATATCGAATGATTCAGGCGAGAAAGAAAGGAATATGGTACTCACAGTAGTTATTATTGGCTGGCCGTCGATGCATGCCATGATCAATTACAGTCTGGTTTGCTAGGAGATAGATCCCCATCAAAAGATATATGCTTCCGAAAAGGAGGAGTCACATGCAAAAACAATGTGACATGTGTCAACAGAAGGCTCCATCTAGTAGGACAAGTATTCCCAACCAAAATTTCAATCAAAGGAAAAATGCTCAATTGATACAAAGAGCAAGCAAGAGAATATTAGGGACGAGCGAAACATTAATACCTAGAATTATGGGAAGAATTCTTTGCTTATATCTGCATAGTCTCATCAACTCTCACTTCGCTCCCTATATATATATACACCCTCCACCACTTATATTGGACATATAAACACTCTCTCTCTCTCTCCCTCACTCCCTCCCTTCCCCCTTTCTCCTCCCCCCCCTCTCCCTAACATATACAACCCTACAACATGGAGGGATTGAGGTTCAAAAGCATCACATTTATGCTTTTCATAGCATTTCTCGTTTGGTCTTCAAGTCTTGAAATGTGCAGTGCCAGAAGAGGGAAGCACTGGAGGCACAGCAGAGCAACCTCAGCATCTCTGTTAAAGAAGAAGACAAAAAGCCATGGAAGTAGCCATAACCACCACCACGGAGGATCAAAATCTCCAAAAGCTCCATCTCACAAAACCCCAGCGTTGCCTCCGAGTCCTAAACCAGTAGAAGATACGCCGCCTTTGCCACCGCAGAAAGGTTACAGTGGTGGCCACTCCGCCACCTTTAATGTCCTTGATTTCCAGGCCAAGGGTGATGGAAGTACTGATGACACAAAGGTCAAACCAGAAGCCCAACTCTTCGCTCTCGCATTACTTTTTGTTGGTATAGTACGCAGAGTAAATACATGCATATTGATGCCAATTAAACCGGTCAATGTAGTTTAACAACCAAACATTGCAGTTTTACTTCTCAAACGATTAAAGGAGGAGTTCTTCATAATCACAATGTGGCATCAACAATCATCCTTTCTTTCGGGGGGTAATTATACGCTTTTCATATTTACAATGTGGAATGCTATATTGAGTCGTATTCAACTTTTACCCCAAAGAAAGTAGCCTCTGAACAGAGTGCTTCGTCCAGCAGAAATAGAAAAAAAGTAAAAACTTTCACTGGTGAGACCATATAACTAGCATTCTCAAAGGCACAGGAGCAAAATCCGGTAACTCACTTTTTTCTTCTTTTTAAGTTTAGGCTAAGTTAGAACTAAGGCATTGTTTTAAGATTCAATGGATTAACAAACATGCACCACAATGAAATCGCTGTAGTCTAGAAGTGGTCCATGAACAACTTCACATGTCGGAAAAGCATCGTTGAAGCTCAACCGGTCACTTGTTCCAGTTGAGAGCTTATAGTGAAATGCTACCTACAAAGAGAAAATTTAAGATTCAATAGAAAGCACCAATCAATCTTTTCTTGTGTCATAACTTTCAATTTCAATCATTCATTTTCATGATTGTGGATTATTACGTCAACTTTTTTTTAGTACCTCTAACACTGGTCGCACGGTCCATGGGTTCAAGCTTAAGTTCTTGGTCATCTTTATTTTCTCTATTACTAATAAGTTCAAAATCATGAGGAAGGAAATGGCAAAAGATGCTAAAACTAGAAGTGCGTGACCCTCTCGTCCTGCCAACACATCGAATTTTCCAACATAATTTCGAGAATATAAAAAGATTACCTACCGTGCCACAAACATTAAATTGCACTGAGAAAGGACAACTGAACTACCGGGGTGTGGGCTATGGGGCCCACTCTAAAAGGATTCTCGCTGTGGCTGCTGGGACCACATGATTCCAACAATTACTGTCTACTGTCTTCTACAAACTAACACCAACCGTACAACGATGACCACAGTTATAGCGTTTCGTCCTGAGAAATGTGTTTCAGATTACAATTAGAAAAATAGAAACTTAACTTTCTATTTTCCTTTTCCGTTTGGCTGAATCCTAAGAGAAGTGTTTCTGCTATTTCTGCTAAAATGATTTGCAGGCATTTGAAGATGCATGGGCCGCCGCATGCAAAGTGGAGGCATCGATGATAATCGTCCCAGCAGAATACGTATTCCTCGTGGGACCCATCTCATTTTCAGGTCCATATTGCCAGGCAAACATTTTATTCCAGGTAAAAAAAAAAAAATCTACAAGACAGTGTGCTCGAGAAAATACCGTTTCTGGAAGGCTAAAAGAGTTTGAATCCTTTTTCAGCTGGATGGAACCATTATTGCTCCGACAGAGAACAAAGCATGGGGGAAGGGTTTGCTACAATGGCTTGAGTTCACAAAGCTAAGAGGGATCACAATCCAAGGGCAAGGAACTATTGATGGCCGAGGCTCGGTTTGGTGGGAGGACTACCCATTTAATGATCCCATCGATGACGAAACACGGCTCCCGATTCCGTTAAACAGCACCGTGGAAAGAAATCCACCAATGCCGGTAACTTTCTTGAATTTCACTTTATGTATGATAAAGAGTTTACCATCATTAAAGTAGTAGGCTTGATTTCATCCTGTGAATTTGTGTTCATTGTTCCAGTAATTAGTTGCTACAACTGATTAGGCTTCTGATATATATTTGTGACAGGTGAGAAATGAGCTCAGTCCAAAAATGCCAAGCATCAAGCCCACTGTAAGGCTCACTTTCACAACTGTTTAACTTCCCAAGTCCCAGCATTTCTGTATTATTAGAGATGTTCATAATGTTTTTTGCACAGGCTCTGAGGTTTTATGGGAGTTTCAATGTGACGGTCACCGGCATTACAATCCAAAACAGCCCCCAGTGCCACCTCAAATTTGACAATTGCATGGGAGTTTTGGTTCATGACATGAGCGTCTCATCTCCAGGTGACAGCCCCAACACAGACGGCATTCACCTCCAAAACTCCAAAGATGTGCTCATTCATAGCTCCGATCTTGCTTGTGGTACATTACACTACTTTTTTCCTTTCGTTTTCTTTCCCCCTTCCGACTAGCTAATCAATAATGCTATTATTTAGTGAACATCTTTTGTAACCCTTCAAAACTGGAGGGTCAATTTCAAATCACAGTCCAAAACCATGACATTCAAGAGCAAACGCCATAAAGGCTCTCCACTAGCTAAACTCTTCCTATTCCTATTATAAGAAAATAGTTGGTATTGTTGAATTTAGGTGTTTCCTATAATCTTATGGACCCAGATGTGGGCCCCAGCTCAGCCCAGACATTGACAGACAAAAACAAAAAATGCAGTTTAAAAAATTGAAGCTATCGCTTGTACCACACATGCTAGTAGAAAACTTACTTGGTAACAGAGTACAAGCTTATCCTCATGCGAAACCGTATATATCTGCTGGTGGCGTCAACAAGATCTCGCCACTAGTTGGTCGACACATGGCAACCACCAATTCTCAATGCTCTCCTATACCTTGAACAATTATTTGACACGTCATTCCCTATATCACCAGTGAGAAATACGATGATATCGGGTTTGAGGTCCACACACGAAACATCACCTTTTTTCTGTTGCATAATGCATACCCAAACTTACTTTTGTCCTCATTACAACTAGCACAACCACTTCCAGCCGCTTTCATGTTATCTGCTTCTGTTGGCTAGAAGCCCACGGAGCACCACATGGTACTGAGGCCTGAATATTCTTTGAGCTGGAAAAAACTCAATGACTAGCCACCAATATGCAAGCAGACGCAATATATGGGCTAGACATTTGACATATAATGAGATTATTCATTAACAACATAAAATAAGCTCTTGTGCGCTGATACTTTGTGCAGGAGATGACTGCATATCAATACAAACGGGATGCTCAAATATATACATACACAATGTGAATTGTGGACCAGGACATGGGATCAGCATTGGAAGTCTAGGCCGGGATAATACAAAAGCATGTGTCTCTAACATCACTGTCCGAGATGTCAACATGCACAACACAATGACCGGAGTGAGAATAAAGACATGGCAGGTACTATTAACATCCGTATGCTTATTTATTCAAACTCTCCACAATTAGGTAAGGAAAGAAAGGGAACAAGAAAACAGACAAAAGAAAAAGGTGTGCAACCTCAAGTTGCTTGGCAACCAGCTCTTCTTATATATCGAACAGCATTAGAAGCCAAGCAGTCAGTTAACAAAGGGCAAATGGCCAAGAGAACAAAGACGTTAGGCAAGATTTAATTTAATCCGAGGTTTCGAATAAGAACCATTCCCAGTTGAGCTATCTACCAAATATTTCAATCGCCAACTGTTAAATGACTATGTGAAAAGGGAAGATAGCAATAATCTGATCAAATCCAACAGATGTACCTACACTCACTGTCAGATGGCTACATACATCAAAGTTAGAGGAGAACTGCATTGTTGAATATTCACTTTTCTCATACAAATTGAAGTTCTGGCTTATCTCTAACAAGTCGAATTTATACTCTCCAGGGTGGATCAGGATCTGTGCAAGGAGTAATGTTCTCAAATGTTCAAGTTTCTGAAGTTCAGTTTCCAATCATTATTGATCAATTTTATTGTGACAAAAGCTCCTGCAAGAATCAATCATCAGCTGTGGCACTGTCAGGGATTACTTATGAAAGGATTAGAGGAACATACACAGTTAAACCAGTGCACTTTGCCTGCAGCGATAGCCTACCTTGCGTTGATGTGACTCTCACAGCTATACAATTGAAACCAGTGCAAGAACAGTACCACCTCTATAATCCCTTTTGCTGGCAGACTTTTGGGTTGTTGAGCACTCCTACAGTTCCGCCAATTGGCTGCTTACAAATAGGGAAGCCATCAAAAAACAGGATTCAATCTGATCATGATTCATGTAGAGATTAACCTCAGTACTGCATCCCACATTCAATTGCGTGGTCGGTGTGAGTTCCTGGCCCCTTGATGCAATACGAGAGATAGACAGAGTTTGTATATTTGGGGAATGCTTGTTTATTCTTCTTTAGGATGGTTATATTGATGACCAGTGTATGGGAGTATACCAGCAGCACTATTAGCTAAAGTCCAATACTAAAGTGCAAGACAGCCTTGATTACTATATATCGTCTTGTCATGCAGGAAATGCAAAACTGCTGATTTCTAGGTTCAAACAGAATATATTACTGTTCATCCGTACTCATTAAGAATTTTGGACATTAAACAATAAGAAGAATATAGTCCATGAGCACCTTCTCTAGCAAAAACATATGTACAAAGCAGCAAAGGAAGAAGCTTATCTTCCAGCAACTATTTAAAGTCGGAAAAGAATACTCATATTCTAGCAAGATCAAACGAGGAAAAAACCGCAGACTGATTTGCAAAAGGAAAGACAGATCGATTGCACGAGTAGGTAATTCTGAATGTATTTAAAACAAGATTCCAGTGCTGACTGGAATTTATAACTTTAAGCATTAATTAACACATAACAGATACTGGAGATGGATTGAAAAACCGAAAAAGTACGGAAAACTATTCCACAAAACATATAAACACTGAAAGGAAAACTGCAGAGCTTTTGTAATCTAGCTAAATCCCGAGTCTCATAGTCTATTGAGCCAAGTGAGATTAATTCTCCTGCAACCGCTGCAAATTTCACAATTTCAGCACATTAAGCAACTAAGGGCTATCAAACCCAGTCTTTCAGGCACATCCCTTGTGTCGCACACATCAAAACACTGCTTTAGCCCTTCATAAGATAATCAAAGAAAGTCTTTAGATGAAAGATTATATGCTTTTAGGAACCATAGCAATGTTGGAAACACTACCAGTAACTTCCTTCATTCACCAAGCATACCTCACGTAATAGATCAGTATGCAGTCTGTTAAACCAGATAAATCTGTTACACTCGTTCCCAAAGAGAAAAGCAGCTCTATTGATGCCGAAAAAGACTCATCAAATTAGACTCTATTTTATCTGTTTCGTAAATGGCCGATATGGCAACTAGCATCTTACTCCTTTGATTAAGTTTGTTCTCGGCACCAGGGTGAAACTATAAGACCTGCCAGATTCTCAGAGGTCACTTTCTTCAACAATGCATGTCCTTTGAATATGGTAATCTTCATTTGCACAAAAATTGGCTACTAGACAAAGATAATGGATAATCACTGCCTCTGAACAGAAAATTACACGGGACAATCAATTCCTTTGTCTTCCTTACTACAGAAATATCAACAATTACTGCTTGAAGTCAAACCTTCTGAATGCCTGTGAGCTACAGTGAAGACAAAATACTGTAGACATTTGAAGACTTACTGTGCTATCAGCTGTTCAATATCAATTCATCCCAGACAATTCGGAACCACAATCATAAGATGTACCGAGAAGTCTAATGTCAAATTTTATCACCCATGCCATGGGTTCCCTGACACGAATGACGAGCTGACCCAGTTGGAGTGACATCAGGGAATAATCTGGCATCTGGGGAAGGTAGAGAGATGACCCATCTTGCGCAATCCCCCACCTGAAGAAAGGCCCTCTGAGTCCACCTTTTTAAGCTAGTGGTATCTTCTTGGCGCTAAATAAATACAACAGGAGAATGAAATACATCAAGGGAGGATGATTTGACCTGGTTATCTATTTTCTAGAAGAATCTGAAGATACTGCCAAGGCAAAATGAAAGCCTAAGAAACAAGAGCACGGAAACACTGAAATCCCTCCTCCTCTTGTGCCAGTCCTCGCTGTGGGGGAGAAAGTTCCATAGACTGGGAGGCAAGCAGGTAGAACAGAGCAGGGCGCAACTGCATTAGCGAGCGCCTTCTGGCCATCTTTCTCTTGATCGTGGCAGTAACACGCGGAGTAGAAGAATCGAAGGCACGATGAATGATCTACTCTTAGATTCAGCACATTAAGTCCAGCTTTACCAGCGCAATGAAAACAAGGTATAAGAGAATGGGGCAAGACTTCACTCACGAGTACCTTCCGGCTACTTCTCTCTTGATTGAGACAGTACCACACCAAGCAACAGACTCAAAGACACGGTGAATGACCTACTTTAATCTCCAGCACATCAAATCTGGAACAAGGAAATCGGGCACCGGGAGTCACCAGGGCTCATAGAGGCATGAGGAGCAACACTGCATACTATGTTAAACCTCGCAGCACACGATGTCCTCACAGGTATTTGGTAAGAATCATTAACCTCAAATCTTGCGTACATTTGATGGCTGACGACGAAATCAACGTCTTCCTAGCCCCAGTCCGTTTCTACTTCATCGAGCTCGCGTCGCATCACTTCAATCTAAACTCGACGACGGAATAACAAGTATAAACTATAAGCTGAAACGAAACGCTCGCCCTCACTAAACAGATAATCCGAACTGAAGATGCCTGATAGAATTAGCATGTGGCGGAGTTCACGAGAGACGGACAAACAGAGAAGCGTCTTTTCCAACATATGCAGAGGTGTAGAGACTCTCACTCACATCCAAAGACGCGCGCGATTCTTCGCCGGAAACTCCCTCTCGCCGCCTCTCTCCAGCTCGACGAACACGTTCCGCCGCTTGCATCGTCGTAGCCGTTCATGGGGTCACCCGCGATCCGCATTGCTCGTGATCAGGGGCCTTCTCTCCCATTTACAACGATCAGCCATCACTGTTCAGAGCTGCTGTTCCCTGTAAAAAACTCCGGCGATTCTAGAGAGCAACCGAATTTAGTGATCACAAGGCTCGACTGTGTTATGTTCGTTGGCCCAACTATATATGGCTTGGGGGAGAGAGAGGGAACCCCATTCCGTTCGAACCGAATCGGCCCGAAGCCTTTCGGAGAAGCCCGATTTCTCTTTTCTCTTTTGGCCTTTTTCTCGAAGCCTCCTTTTTTTTTTTGGCCAATTGGAAGCCTCATTGACTGGTGCAGCTTTGACATATGAACAGATACTTAGCAGAATTAGTCGTTTCGGTAACGCAAGGGCCACGTCATCCGTCAGTCCAGCCAACCATGTCCATCCACTTGGCAGAAGCCTAATATTATTTGTGAGAATAATTAGATAGTGAAAATATTTTTAGCTAATTAATTTTTCAAATCGACATATGATTTATCGTCTTTCGAAAAATATATTCTCAAATCTTAAGTCCCGTAATATCTTATATTTTGTCGATGATGATCGAGCGGGATGGAGGACGGAATTCTCGAAAGATAGACGTAATTGTCCTTTTTTTATATATATTATTTCAACAATATAACACACGAAAAACATTGTAATAAGTGGGAAAACGTCGTCACGGGCTTCCGCTCGTTGAGCGACGGTGAGGGTAAGGTGGCTGCTCGCGCGTGAAGCGGAGGCAAACAGAATGGTCGCTGGTCAGAGTTGCTGCGCTGAGACTGAGAGTTGTTTATGCTCGTCGATTAGGTCCGGAGGAGAGAGAGACTTCAATTCAAGGTCAACTCTGGTTTGCTCTTGCACCCGCACTCTGTTCCAGCCCAAAGTCCAGGTCAAATCCAATAGCACTCTATAGATATAATCGGCCAAGTTAGGTGATCTCGAGAGACATTAAATTCTCGATGGGAAACAAGGGAATATATTACTTTACGGAGCACGAGCCGAGACAATTACCTACTCTGGTGAACCGTCGGGTGTTTATTCGCCCGTGGGTACGTGTAGGCACAAGAGTATGGCGTCGTTATCCGATCAGATTTGTTCTCGAAGCTGACCTAATCATGCGATACGACATGTATTCTAATGGGAGCACCGCTCGTCTTTTTGTTAAAACTGAAAATGGAGATAATATTCTCGCCTCGCTATAGCGATCTCATGGCGGGGAAGCGAAACCCAAAGGTCGCATCTATGAGGACAAGCGGGCACATACTAAGCACCAAAATTGGCAACATTTATGATGAAAAATAGAGGTTCGAGAGCAGGAATTCCCGTCCTCCTTGTTAGGGCACGCGGCATTTAACAATCGCGATTTAGTTAACTAATGTCATGTCGTCGGCGAACTTGTGAAAAAGTATTTTATAAACCCAATTTTTAGCCCATATATAACGTGCTAAGTTGTTTTATGGATTCGTTGTATTTAATAAACGTGTCATAAATAAGTTTAAACATATTGATTGATAAATGAGTCGTAAATAGGTTTATAACTTATCTAGAAGTTAGACCTAACCCATCTCTACCACTCTCTCTTCATTCTTTCTCGCCCTCACAAGATCTCATATTCACCTATTTCGCACTCTCATCTCGGTTTGGTATAAACTTTTTTGTATTAAATTAAAATATGAAATTATATAAGGAATATGGGTCCGGTATGGATCATTGCAAAAAAAAAACGAGTGAGACGAGTTTATTTAAATTGGAACATCTATAGCCCGACCTAAATCCGATCTCGAGACACCGGTTTAACGGATCTAAGTCGTTAGTAAGGTCGTCAGTTCAATTGTCACGTATTAAATGGACAAAAGCCTTAAGCATAGGGCGGGAGTCGCCTTTCCCTAATCCACTTTAACTGCGCCCCAGAAGTGGTTAAAGCTTATTGGGCAGGTGGAGAGCTGCACGCGCTCTATTTTCCGTTGAGAAGGGGAGACTTTTCGGATTAGTCAATTTCACATCGCGCAGGCAACAATCATTTATCTTCTCTCTCTCTCTCTCTCTCTCGCCTCAGACATGGCGGAACCATCGAAGCACGATATAAATGCTTGCAAGTTAGTGATGGGGTAGGTGGAGGTGGGTTGATTGGTCTCTCGGTTTCCAATAAGAAGGTGGTGCGTGGGGGGTGGGGGGATCGAATCGAAATTCCTGAGATGGATCTCAAGGACGTCGCCGATCGAGCGCTCCTGCCCGACGAAGCCTCCATCACCATGCTGCAGCCCGAATCTCGCAGTCCAATGCCTCATCTGGCCATCGACATCGGAGGTAGCGTCTCCAAACTTTCCAATATCGGCTGGGATTTTTTGTTTTGCTGTTTTCGGCTTGGTATCGTTCCGGACTTTCGGGGGGGGCGTGGGGTTTTGCGGGGGCCGCAGTGGAGCGGTCTCCGCTTGGGCTGTCGATTGTTTTGCACGTGGAAGCTGGGATTGATCGTTTCGTTCGGTCGTGGAGCCTCGGCGTGCTTTTTCCCAGCTTTTTTTGTTTTAGCTTGCACTGGCGTTAGTGTGTTCTTGATCGTCTTTCTTGCTCTTGCAACACAGATGATTCTTCTTCCTCTTTCCTTTCTTGGGGTGAGGGGTGAGCTCCCGTTGGTTCAATGGTATCGTGAGTAATGAGACTAAGGTGTTGCAGGATCTCTGATCAAGTTGGTGTATTATTCAAGAAACGGTGATTGGTTGCCGGAAGATAATAAAATCTGGTCTTCCAAGGAGAGCCTAGGGGTCTCCAACGGCGAGAGCAATCACCCTCTTTCCGAAGGAAGGCTTCACTTTGCAAAGTTCGAAACCAGCAAAATCAATGATTGCATAGAGTTTATCCAGTCAAAACAGCTGCATGTTGGAGGTATTGTCGTTACGTCCATGTACCGTGGTGTGCTCTGCTGCTTTTCACGACGTTAGAGCTTTCTAAACATGTCCTAAGTTTCTCTTAAAGTCGGAATTGAGGAGCCCACTCTGCCAATTTTGGGTCTTAAACCCGCGACATTTTGAATTAGGTGCAGGCCTGGCATCATACAACCGGCGTGTATACCAGTGCTACGATTAGGGGTACAACTTTGTACAAAAAATAGTGTTTATCTAGTAAGTCTTAACTTCAATCCGTTTCTCATGGATAAAGATGACCGCAGGCGAGCATCATGAGGTTCCTTCCAAGAACAAGATCATTATCAAGGTATTTATCGAAGATTAAATTTTGCATCTGTGCATCGATTGGGAAAATCATGTCTTGGATCACAATCTTTAATCAAGAATAACTCATCTAGTGATTCTTTACGTCACGTCTTCAATGTGATTGCATCTAGGACGGAGTTACTGATGAAGACCAATTAAGAAACATAACTTTAGATTATTTTCCACCCACAACAAGGAAATTTGTTGATTATATTACTTGAAAAGTTCTTGACTACTGGGCTCTTGTGAGAAGGCCACAGGAGGTGGGGCATTCAAGTTTACAGATCTCTTCAAAGAGAAGCTTGGGATTTTACTTGATAAGGAAGATGAAATGGACTGTCTTGTGGCGGGAGCAAACTTTCTGCTGAAGGTAAGATTGGGAAAGCAAATCTGTGAGTTGGCTGTTCATTATATGGTACCCATCCAAATGCCTTCGCTCTTTCCTGTGAATATATGGCATCTTTGAAGCTTTATGTCTCTCATTTAGAGTCTTATTATAGTGCTCGTTATTCCGTCTAAATGCATACTAGAAGTCGAGATAAATTATTCATGCTAAATATACGCTTGTACAGATTGAGGTAGTATCATTCCATCTATTTCCTCTTCAAGTATTAATCTCTGTTATGAATAAGGGGGAAGATGAGAGGCCTGTCCTTCCACATTCTGTGAGCATGGAGATTGCCATATGCAAGTTTGTGTGGATAGTAAGAACATCTACATTGGGAGAAGTGCCAATTGAACATCATGAGTATAAAAAGCTCGATATCTAAAACGTGGTGCTACTTTCGTAACATGCAATTGATCTGACCATGAAAGTCCAATGATTTGGAGATGGCCTTTCTTTTTACTCTTCAGAAGCTATCTTTTTGTCACATCAAGAATCTTCGTCACGAGATTTTGGCTGGTTGAGAATATCCGTTGACAATTGAACCGACCTTGTTTCTTGAGTCGGCCTTCCTGCAGTTAGATCAGGGAAATGAGTTGGCGTCAAAGCATTTAAAATTTGGATATTGATTATATAATGAATATCTTGATTCTCTGTCCATAGTGTTTTGAAATTTCCGTTTCTGTTTACACATCATATTTAGATGGACAAACAACCACATCATGCATCATACTGCATAAACAAAAAATATTTCTCTCTGTGGCCTTATTTGGAGCGACATCTCAACGTCGATTGCGAATGGTTTTGACAGGCAGTCCCACGTGAAGCCTTTATCTATATGGATGGCCAGAAAGAATATGTACAGATTGATCATAAAGATTTGTACCCCTATCTCCTCATTAATATTGGATCAGGTGTCAGCATGATCAAGGTCAATCATGTTTTTCGAAACTATCTTTTTCTTCTTCTTCTAAAACTATTTTGAAATATTCTCATCATACAAAACTCTTCCCTTTTGTGATTTGCAGGTGGATGGGGATGGAAAATTTGAGCGAGTTAGTGGGACAAGTGTTGGTGGAGGCACCTTTTGGGGGTTGGGAAGACTTCTAACAAAATGCCAGAGGTGTTTCTCTTCACCTGCTGAAATTAATCTGATTTTTACTCTTGAATTTATTTCATCTGAATAAGGTGAATCTGTCCTTTTCTACAGTTTTGATGAGTTGCTTGAGTTGAGCCACGTTGGAAATAACAGAGTCATAGATATGCTTGTTGGGGACATCTATGGAGGAACGGATTATACAAAGGTACTTCTTAAACAGGTCTTTCTGCATGATTGTGAAGTTAGAAGAAATTAGCATCTTATCCTAGGACCGTACATGTAACTTAGGTTCTTATATATCAAGGAGCCTTTGTTAGAGCGCTGGTCAAGGTAGTTAAAAATAATAAGAATGTCCGTGACACTTCTAGAATTATGAAACTAGTCATGTAGGAAACTTTCATATTTTTCAATGCACGTTTAATGTGCTTTGACGTTTTCTGTTGCTAATTTCACTGAGAACTTCTAGCTTACTACTTTCCATCTAATGATAAATGACTTGAGCACATCTTTTTAATTTCTTCTTTTCTCCATGATCACAGATTGGTCTCTCATCAACAAATATTGCTTCTAGCTTTGGTAAAGCAATTTCAGTCGATAAAGAACTTGAAGATTACAAACCTGAAGATATTTCACGGTCTCTTTTGAGAATGATTTCTAATAATATTGGGCAGGTATGTTCCAATAATCTTGATTGCATCTAGTTGTTCTTGTACTGCTGGTGCTTTTTTCTAAAATTGTCATTATTATTTCTAGCAAGTTCTGGCAGCAGTGTTTGTCTTCTCTAGGAGCTGTAGTGATCAAAGTGGCTTACAAAAATCGGAAATTGAAGATTGCAACAACTTTGCATATGCTGATTCTACAGAATTGACTGTCATTAAGGGCCCATCCTAGAGGCAGGCTGTTTGGATGATTTGATTTGTTTCCATGGTTTTTTTAGTAATTTGGTTAGACCTGGTAGGCTGTATCAGTGTTTATAGCTTTCTTATTTCTATCCTCTATCGAATGATCTTATCTTCTTGTTATCTTGGGTTGTAATATTGAGTTCGATTGTTGAGCTTGGTAAAGAGTGTGGTCAACTTTTCTAAAACCATTTATTAAATAAGTCAACTTCATCATGATATTCTGTAAGAGTTCTACTAGTCATGTTCTATTTGTAAGATCATGGGATGGTACACTATAGGAAACTGGGTCAGTGATGGCAGTCATAGGAAAGATGTGAGAATCATCAAATGAATGCTCTAAGGTTCTATTTCGTTCTCACTCCTCAGATCGCCTACTTAAATGCACTTCGATATGGGCTCAAGCGGATATTCTTTGGAGGTTTCTTCATCCGGGGCCAGGCTTATACCATGGATACTATCTCTGTCGCAGTTCATTATTGGTAATCGCAAAAACTCTCCCTTTTCTTCAATTTGGTCATGTACTTTTTAATCTTTGATACTGATTCTAGAATACAAACTCGGTTTAGATTTTAGATTTTGGCTGTCGTATTCTATAGGTTCTGTGCAGAGAGTAAGTTTACCTTGCATGGCAAATTGTTAGCTTTATGTGCGTGTTCTTGTGTTCACTCTTTTTTGATGACTTAAAAATTGTTAAGTCTCTTTCCCATTTTTCTTCCTAGCGCTTGAAGTCAAGTTGTCGAACGGTCAGGAATGTGTTTTACTATCTCTCGTTCTTTTAGCTTTTGGGTGGCCCAGCATCTTCTGCCAAAACTCTGAAGGATTATACACCTATTTTACAGGTCAAAAGGCGAGGCCCAAGCAATGTTTCTGCGACATGAAGGGTTTCTTGGAGCATTGGGTGCTTTTACAAGCTATGAAAGGCGTGGATTTGATGATCTGATGGTTCATCAGTTGACGCAACTATGCCCGAGGAGAGAATCCTGCTCTGAAGGTATACTACACAGTGCCCCACAGGGGGATGTGAATGAAGAAAAGACGATAGATTGTAATGTGTTCACATCATAGCAGTTGCTGAGACTTTAGTTGCTTCGGTAGATAGGTAATGGTAGCCTGCTCAAACTCTCTCTGCAAGCAAAAAAGCTTAAGCTTCCATCACATGTATAACGTATTTATTGAAACTCTCAACAGTATTAAAGGAAATCAAGGCCGTAAAAATAGAGGTATAGAGAGAATCATAAGGAATACTCGATGGCAGTTAGTTTCCTGTAATTGTTACAGTAACATCCGCGTCGAGATTTTCTCGTCTTAAACGCTTGTAGGATCTGTATCAATTTCATAGTAAAATTAGTCGTTCCTTTTCGCTGCACATTTATCTTGCACTGGATTTTCTTCTCCTGCTCAAGCTTCAATTGCATCTTATATAGCAAACTTGAAGCAAGCTATTTGTCTTGGGCATTGATATTATGGCCAATCTATCACCAGAATAAGAACGAAGTCAGATGATTGGGAAAAAGAGGGTATCCGGGGGAAGCCTTGAGTGATTATTTGAGCAAAGATGTGGGATTACTATAACAGGAATCCTCGTATATGTACATGGTAGGAAGTACAGTTCATGATCATGGATGAACAAGAGATGCGAATTCTGCATTGTGCATTGAGCAAAGCAATTGTGGAGATTCGAGTCCGCTCTTGGCGACTCAATCTGAACTGGAATGGGTCGAAAAATTCATTTTCATCTTCTTAACTTCAGTCAGCAAAATCGCATTTCATGTCAGAATCTTTGCAACAGGCATCGCCCGTCGCAGATTCTTGGTCTACTCGGTCGACCCTTCATCTTCCTTCAGGCAGCAGCTTGGGCAGAGGTCAAAGTTGCAGTGCTCACAGGAAAACGACCGGCCGTGCCCCACCTCCCCCCACACCCATTGCACCTGTATCCGCTTCTCCGAGTCCCCGTAAACGCTCATGTTCGCCGTGAAGTTCATGCCTCACCTTCTCTGGCCATCCTTCTGCCGTCTCCTCGGGCCGCTCCTCCATGTTAGAATCTAATAGGATTACTATTTAGAATCATGTTAATTGTAGCTTTCATTAGTTGCGTTAAGTCTAATTGTCTTGTATTCTTCATTCTGGAATGTATAGAATTTTACCCTTCTCTCTCCTTCATCACAATTCTCAAAACTAGATTATGCCAGTTTTGCGTGAGCATACCCCAAATTTCATGTAACACTTCGAGTTCGGTTTGCATGTGAGAGGGACGTTGAAATATCTCCTTGGCGCTTCGTTTGTTTGGGCAGAAGACAAATAATGTGAAATATATTTTCCTAAAAACAATCACTTGTATTACTTATAATAACGAATGAACATAAAATATTTTCACCGTTAGAAGATACTTTTCATTGACTATTTACTTTATTTGGTATAAACGTTTAATAGAAAATGTTTTTCACATTGTTTATTGTTTGCAAAACAAATGAAGTCTTTAAATACTTCCGGTATCTCTCTACCTATTACTTAAGCTTTTCAATTAGACTTTTTAACATGGTATCGGACCATAGTGATATAATACTTAACGTAATCGCCACATCAAGGGTACCTTATTTCATGACCTGCGTGGCCTTCACTATTCTACTCATTCTACCTTAGAGACAACATCTTATTCTAATGCTAATTGGGTTGGCAACGATGTGATTTTCAAGATCATCGCTCCACTAGGGGCTACCATATTAACACGGAAACCATTATTCATTGCGATAATCGAAATTCTATCCAAATAGCACATAATGGTATCATGTGTGTAATGACATTTTATGACTCGTCTCCACTTCGTTGGCCGACCAGATTGCTGTCTATTCTCACCAAGACACATCCATCTGGGCTATCTTTCTCTAAACTCCTGTTAACTTCTTTCAAGTCACATTGGGTTTGAGGGAATATTAGGTAATGTTAGAATTACCGTGTAGGAGTTAGCTGATTGTAATTTACATTTCTCACCCTCTATACAGGGGTCTTGTATTCTTTAAGTTTAAATCTGCTGAATATGAAGCTTCTCTCTTTCATCACATTTCTCTAACTCTCCAAAAGTTTCAAATACTCTTCCGTGAAGGGATAAGCTGCCGGCCCGTGAGCAGTTATGAGCTTCCGCACCTCTTTAGTGACTGTCTGGCCGCCGGAATCGAGAGCTACTGCAGCAGGAATGCCTTTGATCCTGAATTTCCCATGGAGGGAAGTCCTTTCTTGGGTCACCGAAAGGGAGAGCTAACCAAGGCATGCTTGCAAAGCAACACTGAGAAGGATGCTTGGCCCTATCGCCAGAGATGACAATGACCTCGAATGCGTCGTCCCTTGCCTTGATCTCCTCGTATGCTTCAAGAAGCTTTGGCAGGAACGCACGGCACGGTGGGCACCAGTGTGCAGAGAAATAGAGTACGATGTCCTTCCCCACCAAGTCGGAGACCGGCATCTAGCGCAGGACCAGAGTGAATAACAAGACGGTCATTAGTAAAACTACTTGCCCGTGTGATTAGACCATAAGTTTGTTTCATGTAGAACGAACAAACGGGCTGCCTTTGAGCCTTCCCGGTTGATCACGAAATCTTGTTCCTCGAAAACTAGAACCGACTCGAGCGTCTGCCCTCCATCCTTCGCCCAAGTGATCTTGGCAAGTTCGGCGCGCTTCTCGGCCATAAAGGGGTAGGCCCTGACACCATGATATATCTTCAACCAATTCAACCACGTTCGGATGCAAGGTTTTCCCATCCGGTCCGATCATAGCTAGTCCTGGAAGGGCGTCGGGTTCGATATACTGGGCAAGCCTGTGGCAGCTTTCGACATGAAAAGGCAAGGCTACCCAAGGCATGGTCTTAATTCCTTGTTCGAAGTCACTTTCTTCGGAGTCCAGAGGAATTACTACAATCTCAAACTTCTCTCCGCTTTCTTTGAGCTTCTCATAAACATCTACGAGTTTCGGAGTGAACTCTACGCACGATCTGAGTTCGTGAACATAGTACAGTCCAACGGTTCTTCCTTCAAACTCAGATACAGGAACCTCCCAAGTTACCCATCAACATACACTTGCTAGGTCGTTTTGAAAAGAGAGAGAGAGAAAGTAACCTTGATTCCGTTGTTCGAAATCAAACTATATGTCAGTTTTTCATTCTGAAATCTAACCAAAGGCATTCCCAGATCAGCTGAGTTTCATTGCAAGTGAGCACAGGTTTCCGCGATGTCTTTACGGCCGCAGACCAGATAAGCGTGGGAAAATCAAGAATAATTCTTCCGGCTTCTCGGAGGGCAGGTTCTTCAGTGCCAACTACCTATGCTCCCCGTCTCTCTATTATCGCCTCTGCTCCCCGTCTGCGGCCGAGCGCTGTACCATTTTCATATAAATTGATTCCACCAAATGTTAAACAACAACATTCTAGGACCTGTTGATTGCTCCAGCGTCGCTATGGTCGAATTGAACTAGATGAAAGAGATTTCGAGAGCTTAGCAACAGACGAAGGGCAGCTCCGAAAACATCGTTCTCCATTTCAAGAGAAGGAATATCCAACAGCAGCCGGCAGGTTTGAGAAGTACTGCTTGGATGTAGCGAATGGGGAATCGCTTAATGTGCAAGGCGAACCCGGCAACTCACACAGCCTCCGAATCCATAGTTTCCAAAGATGTGGGCTCTTTTCGAGGTTCGGGTCCGTCTTTTACTCACACTGACCGGTGAACTGCTGCTCAACAATCAACAGCACCCTAGCAAGTTCGCTCTTAAGAAATGAGGTTCAGACAGAAGCCAGGCGGTCTGGCTTAGCCACATAGCAAATGCATCGCCCCATCAATGCGCTGCTCCTCTGCGCACGAACGGAGAATGGTGTGTAAGCGTTTTTCTCACGTGGCCTACATTAACTGGAGTAAAAATTTATCGTTTTACGGCTGATGTGGTCCAGTAAAGTTCGGCCCATGATCAAAAGGTACGTAGCTTATAATTTTATAAATAGTATGCAAGTCTCTCCTCTAATCTTATATAGAAATAACCCCACATAAAGAGTTATTTGTGATGGGTAATCTCATTGAGCCAAGTGACACAGAGGGCGTTAAAGGAGAAGACTTGATATCTGTATCATCGCTTATTCCGCATCAAGAACGATGCGTTCTAAATCGAGTGCGTAAATTCTTTTTTCCTCCAATATTGTGATATAGATTCTAATTTTGGTGATCTTGAGATACCGTTTTTGCGGCTTACATGACGTGATAACCCCAATTGAGTGTTCGCATCTATATTGCATTTTCGGGTTGGTCATCCATTCTGGATTGCATTGCATCACTTGAATTTGGTTTTGCTGGGTGAATAAAACCTCAATCTCGGAAAGAGTCTGGGTCGAGCCCCCTTAAAGAAAAGGTGTTCCTTTACCTAATGCATTTTATGAGAAAAAGCTCAATTGAAGCTCAAATTATAGGCCTTGGCGCCGTTAACCCCAAAGATCCCGAAATGCCTCTCGTACTCTTCGCCCACCTTCTCATTCTCGTCAAACAGTCCGAACAGATAAACCTCCACGCCCACGCCTGGCCTCTTCGGCGTCCCGGTGTCGCTCGCCGCCCGCCTCACCACGTTCCCGTTGAACGCCAGCGCGTTCGCCGAGCTCGCCGCCGCCCCTCCCGCCGTCGGCCACCCCGTCTCCGTCACCACCACCGCCACCCCTCCGAACCCTTCCCTCTCCATCGCCCACACGAACGCGTCCACGCTCGCGTCGAACAGGTTGTCGTACACCAGCGCGCCGTCCCGGACCGGCTCCCCTCCTCCCCTGAACAGCGCGTAGTCCGGCGACACGTGGCTCGCCTCGCTTACGTAGCTGATGTACGGGTACACGTTCGCCATGAACGGTGATCCGGTGTCGTGCAGGAACTGCAGGAGCGGGACGATGGCCGATTGGAGGCTGGGATCGAACGTGGCCGACGAGGGAGGGTAAGTGTTGACGATCACGGAAGCCGCCTGCGGCGACGACAGCTTGATGCTCTCCGAGAGGCCTAAGGTTCGGAGAGCGCTGTAGAGGTTGATGATCGAAGGTACGACGTGGGGAGTGAAGTAGGGGTCCTTGAGGAAGACCTCGTTGCCGACGGCGATGTACCGGACTTGATTCGGTGGGACGTGAGCGAATATATTGGATTGGAGCCACTGGATGGCGGTGGCTGCGGTTCCGGAGGAGAGGGCAGGGAGGTCCTCGTTGGGGACGCCGATCATGAGATTGATCCCCGCGCCGTAGAAGGACTGGAGAGTCGCCGGCTCGGTGTTGAAGAGGCGGACGTTTGAGATGTGGTTGGACTTGAGGAGCTCGACGGCAGAGGACGGCGGGGGGAGGTTGTTCGCGACGCGGCCGTAGCAGATTCCCACGGCAGCGCCAGCTGCAGAGCAACAAACCAAAACAAACAAACAAAAAACAAAAAAGAAAGTTAGAAACAGAAAATGGGACAACTCCATTAATTTTGCTAGCAACTTCTTCTCTCGGTGGATCATAAATTGAACAAAATACCATCTGGGTAATGAAATCCCATCCACAGATTTGCAGAGTTTCAAAAGAAAACTCAGATTGCGTACGCACGAGAAGATGTAAAGACTACAAAATCCATCCAGAAACTTAAGATGCTTGGAAATTACTGTTCATGCTTCACACAAAATCTAACTGAGCGTTTTAGCTTTTTCTTGAGTTTACTTAAAAATCTGTGGAGAGAGAGAGAGAGGGAGGGAGAGACATGTCGAGGGTAAGAAGAGGAAGAGGAGGAGGATCATGACATTGTCCATGAGTGTTGCCTTCTCGTACACAGACAGGGAAATGAACAAAGTGATGCAAGAAGATATATCAGGCTGAGCGCCTCTGTTTTTTTCTTTTAAATTGCAGAAGGGATGGTGCTGTATAGATGATGACTCTGGAGATTTTGGTTTGGTCTTGGTTGGAATGTAGTGCAGCTCTTTCTTGTCCTTCTTTCGGTCGCTCTTTGTTGTGATTCCAACCGATTCCGGTGAGTTGGAGTTCCACGTTTACTTTATTCGTTCATGCAAAGATGGAGATGATTCGAAAGAAAACAATCCATCAAAACGTCGGAACCTGACATGGTTTGTGGATCCACAATCATTACTTATTTGATCGACTGTTAGTTGGTAGGAACCAACCCATCAATCTAATTACTTTCTAAAGACCATCACGAGCTTCGATTATCATTGTGCGTTCCACGTATGGTAAGACGAACAGAGTCGACCACAGTGACAGAAAAATACAGAGTGCCGGGTGTTGCTTTTACGGACGGATCTCTCTATTTCTCGACATGTTCGATCCCACAAGAGTGAATCTAGGTATCGATTAAAGTTTGTTATGCCCTCGCCTCAATTATGAAAGGCGAGGTGAAATCTGAATGAAGGTAAGAGCTGTCAAGATTCGGGTTCCATATGCATTTCTCTCGGTACTCTTCTAAACACTCTCTTCCCTGCTCAAGGCCCCATGGCATTGAGGGTCTAGAATTTTGGTTCTCATTCAAAAACTTACTTGGGGAAAAGTAGTAAGACAGAATTTGTTGGAGTGGGACATAGATTGGCGTAATGTTTGTCTTGGGACCAGTGGAGGAAAGCGATTAACATTGTAGAGGGACAAAAATTCCCATGTTCCCGATTAGTTTCGAGTCTTAGTCCTTTGTTTTTCTTTATATTCTTTATATTTATGTTATTGTATTTTGTTTTATTTTATAACTCTTTCGGTCTTGCTTTTTTGGGTTCATCGACCGCCGACCCCAACTAGTTTGGATTAAAGGTGATGTTGTTGATGTTGATGTTGATTCAACAAAATTAGCTGTCCTACGAGTACGCTCTTCACTTGTCACTCTGAGTGAATTTTGTGTATGAGAAAGTTTTACAAGGCTAGAGAGCCTTAAATTATCGGTTTAATAGCTTTTGGAGACTAAACGAGCAATCCCTTTTAATGACGAGAGTAAAGGCCGATGTTGCGGTGTCCCGCGCGCCCGTCTTGAATTTCCATCATCTCCATACATGGATGCACTGAATCCATGCTTCAACTGATCCTATCCGACATATTGTCCACGAAACCAATCTTAAAATCACCTCTCTCTTTTTCCTTCCGTTCGACGACGTACGAAAGTCTTGGTATGAGTTCAATTTAAGAATGGAATGAGTCTTTTTGAGCTGTATGCACTAGTCATTGATGGTTCACATCAAATGATAACTCAACGGACCCTTTTCATAACTCATGGATCCGACCACTGTCCTACCCACTCTGATGCCATAATGGCAGTGACTAGACAAAATGGGTTTCACTGGGCTCTCTAATCATCAAAAGAGGCGAAGGAGACACCCACCATGGAGGCGCACTTAAAACTGCGGTGAGTGTGGAGAGGGGAGAATCCTCTTTGCGAAAGAAAAGGAATAAAGACGCACAATTAGGGCCCCAAAGCACGACCCCATCATGTCTCCTATGATAAGCTCCCTGCTTTGGGAATTGGAAAATTTTGGAGCTAACCCATTGCAAATCTTTCTTTCGCAGATCCCCATGGCATTCCAATCCCACACGATTACTATTGCCAATTCAATCCTTTTCAAACAAGAATGCTACATGTAGGGATTTTCTTCGGCTTCTCGAAAAAGCTATTTCATTCGTTAACACAATACTATCGAAACATAGTAGATGAGCCTCGGGACACAAAATATTCCAAAGAGGCGAAGGAGGATAACCCATTTGATCTAGTGACTTCTATCGACAATTCACACGAGCTGTCATAGAATCATAGATCTTGAGTTTTATAGATAATAGGAAAAATTTTCAAATAAGAGTTTGAAGTGCCCACCTTATTTTAAATAAAAGCTTGAAGTGATATGTCAATTTCAAATAAAAGCCTAAAATACCATTTAGTGTCAAAAAATGACATCGTCTTGAGGGCATTTTCATGGTTTAGTGTTTTGATTTTTTTTCTTTTTTCTTTGTTTTGTTCCTTTTTCTATTATATATATTTTAAAAAAATAGCCCACTCGCCTGTGGTTGCTGCCCCACCCTTCTCGCTTGTGTGTGTGTTTTTTTTTTTTACTTTTTTTTTTTTTAAAAAAGAAAAAAAATAATAATAAATGACGAAAATGCCCTTGAGGTCATGTCCTTTTTTTTAGACGACATGACCACTTTATGCTCTTATTTAAAATAAGTTTCACTTCATGTCATTATCTCGAGAAAATAAAAGTACTTCATGCCCTTATTTTAGAAAATGATGACACTTTGTGTTGAAGTTTGTTTGTAAAACAAACAAAACAAAAAGTTGCCTTTCCAATCCCGTATAGGATACAAAGAAGAAGTACAAGTCTTTTTATTAATTAGAAGGCTATTATAATCTTTCAAAATAAAGAAATAAGCAAGTGGACTAGACCCTACTATACTCTGCGTGCGGAGTGGGCGATTATTAGAGCTTGCGCGGTCATGTCCGGATTTCGCACTATTCATCAATTATTTTTATATTTTATTTTTGAAATAGTAATAATAATTAATTGTTGACCCCGCCGAAACATGTATCGTTCACGTAAAAGTTAAAGTTAATTTTTATTTTATTATTATTATTTAATTTCGAATTTTATACAATGAACAGTTGCGTCCATCCGAATTAGCAATTTTGAACACGAATAGGTGTGTCGAATTGTGATTTTTCGGACATGAATGATCGTGTCCGAGCGGTAGTTTTCACACACAAACAAGTCATGTCCAAATTGCGACTTTTCGAACATGAATATGTGCATTCGTATGGGAAGTTCGGACACTAAGAGGTGTGTTGTATTAGTATTATATAATGGACAGTTATGTTCATTTTCAAAAGTTACTTTCATTTTTTTTATTTTCCTTCAAAAGAGAGGCGGTCATCTTTCATTATATCATAGACAGTTTTAGGAGATTTATTGAAATTGCTTTATCCAAGTATTCTCACCGTGACTTTATTGTATCCCGAACGGAATTTGCTAAAAATCTATAGCAACTTCAGTGGAGCAAATTGATCCAAAAAGAGGGTGATCACACGTCTCAAAGTCCGACAACATTGTTACTTCATTTCTCTCATATTTTCCAACACTTTGGACCCTTATTTGAAATTTTTCCTCACATAATATATTGCATAGGCAGAGTCATCTCCCTCGCATGTATCGGTTCCTGTAAACTCTCTCTGCAAATTAAAAAGGTTGAATCTGAAAGAGGAGGTTCACCCATTTTATGGCGAAGGTGGTTTTTTGGCCTCTTGGGAGTCTTAGCCGAGGAAGCACGAGGGGACGACCGCACAAAATCCATTGCGAAAGCTAAGCCCGTCATTTGCATCCAACAACTACGGAGCTAAACCTGTTCAACCGAATGCTAAATTCTAGGGCAAAAAAGCACTTTAGGTTGAGAGCTAGGGTCTGCAATTGGGAAAATGCTCTCATCAGCCCACCATTGACAAAAGGGTCCTTGAAAATGTTTGGCTGCACATCAATAACAGTCCTGTTCCCACAATCATTCAAAGATAATGGTCAAAAAGAGCTGCCTTGGGGATCTTCATAGTCATGCCAGTTGCCTAATGTTTGGCTCTATGAGCAAATAAAGCTTCCAAAATCCCACTTTCTCTCCTTTCCAAGCAAACTACACCTCACCTTTCTTCCGCAACAATGACGCCCGAGAGATCTCTTTTGCATCTTTACCTCCTGCTTTACTCAAAGAACGTATCTTCTCTCTTTGTTTAAAACTCCCAAAAACAGAAAAGAAAAGAAAAACAACATGAAGGAACACTTGAAATACAACTCAACACATGCGCTTCCCCCTTGTCGGGGGCAATGCTTTTGTAATAAATCATCTTTGCCTTCACTCAAAGAACAAAGCAGTTTGGACACTACTAGTAGTACTAGTCCTCATATAAACACACAGCCCCAAAGCACTTCCATTTTCCTCTTCTCGGTCCCAACACATACACAGCACCATGTCATCACAACTACAGCAGCAGCCAACCCCAACCACCACCCAGCAGCCTCTCCTGATGTACCCCTACAACGTCCCGGGTCAGCCGCCCCCCATGTCCCGGCCCCGCTCTGACGGGTCTTTCGATGGGGTCTTCATAGTGCTCGCCGTGATAGTCCTGGTGTCCGCCGTGGCTTGCTGCCTTGGCCGGTTCTGCGGTCGCCAGAAGCCTAAAGGAGCGAGCAAGAAACAGGCAGTGGCTGCCGCCGCTCGGCCCCCCAAGGAGAGCGATATCGAGTTCGGGTTCGATCACAAGAAGATCCGGACGGCCAATAGGCCGGTCAGGTATGGGGAGTACAAAGGGAACAACAACAGTAAGCCAGGATTAGATGGTGGTTTTGTCTTCGACTTCAAGAAAGGAAGCAAGATGATGCCTCCTAATGGCTACGATGGCGAGCCCCCGGTCGGGCCATGATGGTATCGGTATACACAAATTGAAGGAGACAATTACGTAGCTTCATATGTATCTGTCATGTCTCGTGATGGATTCTATTTCTTTCAGAAATTTCTCTTTAATGTTTGTAATGTTTGCTTGTGGTTCTGCAGAACTTGTACTCCTGTTATATGGATAGTGGGAGAAGGGAATTTCTTGTCCATAGTCCACTTATCAAACGAGAAAAATATTGCCTCAACCTAGTCCATTGAACACAGATCGCTGTCCGAACCTGCCCAGACGATGTGCGGGCCTATTGGCCTTTAGTCGTCGTACCCGATCCGGTCAGTCCTAGCTTGTTACCTGAGCCTGCTACAAAATATACATATAACATCTTCGCCCGGATCGGGCTTGACTCGGGTAGGACTCGGGTTCAATCGGCGTCGCTGGCTTAGCCTTGTCCAAGCCCGTTCAAGAGTGGTCTTAGGGCCGATTTCACTTGGGCAAGCCGGAGCGAGCCCGTTGGACTTTCGATGAGCAGTTCGCATGGGAGCACTTGGACAAGGTCTAAGCCTAGTATTATGTTTAGCTCAATCTAGCTAGGCCTACTCAACAAGGTTTGTGATTCTATAATCTTGAGTTTGTTACCGCGAAATGGAATGAAATGGAAGGAACGATTGTAATATTTTTGGTAATTACTGATTATAATTGTTTCTTAGGTATGATTTATGACCATTGTTATTTAGCCATAATAAAAATAATCAAGCGTTGTTCATCATGTATGTTCGCATTAACAAACTGTTAATCTTGTTATCTGATTAGGAATGCATTCAAACCAAACCAGATCAAACATAAGGGTCGCTGATCGAGGCTAGACTTGCTCTCACTCCTTTACCAGATCTCTCTTTAATGGTCACTTTCTCTTTTCAAACTCTGCAAACGAATGACGAGCTAGTTTCATGAACTCTTCATCCGTGTGTCAGACAATAATCAACGAGAAAAGAGAGAGAATTTGAGCAGAATCTGTATACTCTGTGTGTGCGCTCTCCATTCCCGAATTCATTCGATGCCTTTGAATGATTGGAAGTCACGTCCGAACGATTGTGTTGCTTGTTTTCCCTCTTTTGGAGGATTCGGTTGGCGCGACATCTTCATCGATGGCATTGTTTCGCTCACAGCATTACGCACAACTGATTGATTTCCCTTGGACGCCTTTTGAAATTCTCTGCCCTGCACTCGTTTGAAAGAGGGGCTCTGAATAGTGAATTTGGGATCAGAGCTTTTCATTCCCATGTTATGTGACTAATAAGCAAATTTGGAAGGTCGAGTTAAATCAAGACAAGGCCACAATCCCAGAACTTGCTTTGTAACTACAACCAGACACCCACTTACGAAAAAATCACAATGGGGTCTCTCTCAATAGCTTATTGTGGCGAATGTACCCTTGGATTAACATGATGAACTCCTCGTATTGTACATGCTTCCTTCGTGACTCGTAAAGGATCTCTTGAATCCGACTCACAGCCTACGTGTTTCCCGTGCCCCGACCGACGCTGCCAGTCATTCGGGGAAACAAAATGAAACAACACATCACACTTCGGTGTCCTGGTCGATGATCTCACGCGAAGACCGAGCAGAGGCCTTACATTCAACTGAGGCCTTCCCCTGCTGCCGTATGTTCAATATGTACAGTGGGAAGGAGCCTACAAGCACATATGTGCAGGGTCTTGTTGCCTTCAACCGAACCTACGCACGCCGTGACTCCCTGGGGCCCCAGGAAATCGCTTCCCTGGGTGTAGTGGGTTCATAGCTCGAGTCTCGGATTCACCACTCGTGAAGTCGCTCGAACTGTCCTCAGACTTCCACGGAATCTTTTGAGCCCCGGAAACCTCTCTAGAGCTGTAATCTCCACTGTATGGTCCATAGTCCGAGCTGTTGCCGCTGCCAAGAGCCATCCTTCTGAATCTCATTATGTCTTCATTGTACTGGCCTGAATCATACATGGTGCTCTGACCATATTTCACCCCGTTTGTCAGATCAGACATGTCGCCATCAGTGTCGAGTGCTCTTACAACCTGAGTAAAACGCCACATAATTAGTTGTTCGGATCCGCAACACGGGCCTATACTTTTCACTGGTGATCATGAAAACGCTGGATGACCATATTTGAACAAATAAAGCAGCTCAAGTGAAGCAAACTCCCAGCATAATCTTGATGATCAGTCAATTTTGCTTGAAAATCTGAAAAACCAATTTGAAATGGTGTGGGGAGAGTCCATCGTTTCTGCTACCTGAGCCATGCGAGGCCTCTTTGCAGCAGAATGGCGTGTACAAGCTGCGGCTGCCTCAATCATTCTGAGCATTTCACCCTCCACATAACACTTCTCTAGCCGTGGATCCACTACCTCGCTCAAGTCCCCAGTTTCAAGGGCTCGGATTAGCAACGGACGAGCCTACCATCATCAGATCAGCAACTAGTCATTTGACGGTAAATCATTCATGGCGTTTGGTATACTGTGCTCGTAGTTAAGTTGTTCATTATCTTTCTTCATTGAAGGAAATTTGACCAAAGTTACTCTAGGACCAAACAGATATCCCGGTTGTTTCAACAATACAACATGGCACTTGTAAACAATCTGAAAAGCAGAAATTTCTGCATTGTTCTTACCCACTCAACCAAACTTTCATCACCCAAAGGCTGAGTTGCATCAACAGGTTTGCGGCCCGTGATAAGCTCTAAAAGCACAACCCCAAAGGAGAAAACATCTGATCTATCAGTCAGTTTCCCGCTAGATGCATACTCCGGTGCCAGATACCTGCAAGCCAAAATTGAAACATTGAAGAAAGAGCAAAAGAAGTAACACAAACCCAACTCTTGTTCTATTGATGGAGCAAACTGCACTAGACATTTGGAACAAAATGTCGAGGAATCCTGGCATTCAACATATTGGTGATTTTGGAATTCCAATAACATTAGTTAAAGCCACAAATCCAGTCTTTTACCATCTGGAGAAAGTAAAATAAAGGAAGCGGGTAACGGAAAGCTGACAATTCTTTTAGTTTTAGAAAATATATTATGTAAGGCGCCAAGTACCCTGATATTTTATCCTTCTACCCTGTCATACGCAGTTTATAAGACATCAGTTCCTGTTAGATACCTGCAACACATTTGCATCCTTATTCATAAGCCAGTTCTATCGTTTGACATAGAAGAGTACTGAAGTTGAGATGAAAAGTTCCTGTGGATCTCTATGCTTTTATGTTATCAGTCTGTCAAGCAACACTCACCCAAATGTCCCCATGACTCTTGTGGATACATGAGTATTAGCGTCGTTCGTTAATTTGGCAAGTCCAAAATCTGCTACCTGTGTTTGAGAAGGTAACATATTAGAACCTCCTAGCTGTTAAATTATTCAAAGTGCATTTTGGTATTGAGAGATGGGGGTTGACAAGTGAAGCATATAAATACCTGTGCTTCAAAGGCATCATCCAACAGAATGTTTGCCGACTTAATGTCTCGGTGGATAATCTTTGGATGGCCTGTAGAACATAAGACACGAAGAAAGAGAGTAATTAGATATGCTATCCTTTAGCTTTTGAGCTAGATCAACAAGGGTTTTATGCACTTAAAAGAACTCAGTAGTCTCACAGACAGCCTATACATCATCTTAGTAGGGTGATGTATGCTAGCATGGGTATAGAATAGATTCCTACAGTGCAATGGATGCTTCTTTCCACCCTCAATCTGCCTATCTATTAATGAGTTCCTGGACATTATGAGTCAGCTCTGAACGGGGTACAAGCGATCACTTTTGAAGACAAGTAAAATACGTACAATCTTCATGTAGGTATGCCAGACCCTTTGCAGAGCCGAGGGCGATCTTGACTCTTTTGGTCCATTCCAGAGCTGGCAATCCTTTCTCTGATGTGAAAAACCAGTGTGCTTATGAGTATTAAAAGGAGAAAGAGACTCTTATCCTACGAAAAGGAAGGCAAAGACTCTGCTGACCGTGCAAATGGTGCTCAAGGGTTTGATTGGGGACAAATTCGTATATAAGCAGCCTCTGGTTCTCGGCAATGGAATAGCCCACCAACGACACCAAATGCCGATGATGAACCCTACTGATAATCTCTACTTCAGCCCTGAATTCCCTGTCCCCCTGGCCACTGCCTGCCTTGAGCTGCTTGACAGCAACTACTTTCCCATCCGGCAGCCAACCCTTGTAAACGCACCCGAAGCCACCCTCGCCAATGATGTTTTGACGAGAAAATCCATTGGTTATTTCCATCAATTCTTCATAAGTGAAGAAGCTCTTGGAACTTGCTATTACACCCGGAGTCTGGTCCACCTCCGTGGTACATGTTCCCTCCCTTCTGACTCCCGTAGCCGTTTTCGATAGATGAATTCTGGGCTTGCGATGCATAGTAGGGACCTGATTGGCCAGTTACACCCTTCATATGCGCTTGCTGCCCATAGTAATATTTATCTGCATAAGAGGTTAAGGAGGAGAATATCAAAACCGTATGAATATGCACTCAGTATCAGAGAAAAGAGGCAATGATTTTTCTACCTGAGTGCAGTGAGAAGCTAGTGGGCGGGACATACTGCGAGGCAAAAGCGCCCTCTTTTCTCTTTCTCCGCCTGGTAACTAAGAAAACCAAAGCGACAAGTGCGATGACAAAAACTCCGCCAACAGCCACGCCGACAGCAGTGGTAGTGCTTCCAGAGGATGTGCTTGATCCTCCTGAACTGGAATTGCTGGTGGAACTCGGAAGTCTACTAGATGTTTGAGATGGAGGACTTGACCCGGATGTTCTTGCTGGAGTGGAACTGATCGGTGTTGTGTGTGGCGACCCGCTAGCTGAAGGAACCGGTGGAGGGGAATTAGATGCTATTGGGGGAGACATTCCGGTGCTGGAAGTCGGTGGAGGGGGACTGATAGCTGGTACTGGAACTGCACCTGTTGCACTCACAGGTGCGGGAGGCGGAGGAGGTGAAAGCTGGTCAGATGGTGGAGGTGATCCAGACGGAGTCGAAGATTGCTGAGGGGAGGGAGGGGGAGATGTTGGAGGTGGGGGTGGTGGAGAAGGTGGTGAGGAACCCAAATTAGACGTAGGTGCTGGTGGTGGGGAAGCTTTAGGAGGCGGTGTTGTTTGGGGGGTGCCGAGGGCGTTGGTGGGGAACTCGATGGTGGTGGGGGACTAGGAGGTGAAGCGCTCGCATTGGAAGGAGGCGAGGAGGCGGATGAGTTGGAACTAGGCGGCGGTGGAGACGGCGGTGGCAAAGCGGGCGGAATAGTTGAAGTGGGCGGTGGCGCTGCAACCGACAATGACCCATTGGCGTCATTGGCAGATGGAGGGGAGGAGGAGGTCAGTGACGACGGCGTAGAGACGGGAGTGGAACCGTCTCCGATTGAAGTTAAGTTAAATGGGGCGGAGGTTGAATTTGAAGGACCGGGCGTTCCTGAGCTAGACATGATGCCCTTTCCTCTTTCTTTCTTTTTTTCCCAGAATTGGACGGTTTCTTCAGTCCATTTTAATCAAAACAAATCACCTCATGATCTCGAGGAACTCCCTCCCTTTCCCGCGGCTGCTCAGAATCAGGGCCCCTCGCGACTCCGTCTCTCTCTCTCTCTCTCTATGCCTCCGTCGTCCTTCCTTCTCGGAAAACTCAGGTGGTTTCGAACAAGATGGCGATCAAATGCGGAACATTGCAGACCGCGCGAATCATGCCACACCGTCAACCTTGAACAAGAGGGGAATGGTGCAGAGAATCAGACAAAGGGAATCAAAATGGAACCTGGGTCATGCGGGAGCAATGCCGGTCGGAATACCCAGGCGATGCAATCTTGTCGGGGAGGAGAGAGAGATTTTGGCAGAGAGGATCGAATGAAGGCGAGATTCCCAACCCTTGAAAATCTGAGGAAAAAGGTTTAATTTAGGGAGAGGGAGAGAGAAAGATGGTAATGGCAAGACATGAACAGTACCTATTGCAATGTCCAATTTTTTTTTTTTTTTTTTTTTTGGGGGGGGGGGAAGTGGTGAGGGTTACTGGGAGGCACGATTCTGTTAAGACTAACTAACTAACTACCTACCGCTCTTTTTGTTCTTGTTCTTGTTTTTCTTTTTCCTTAATTTTATTAGGAGAATGAACGCTCTCTCCTTGACTCTCGGGTTACCGCGCAACGTACTGCGCGGGTCCCATTACGTTTCCCGCCCTTTTCAATTGTTTCCCTGATCCCTCTCAATCCCGCGTGCCACGTCATCTCCTCCAACCAACCCAGCCCTCTTCCGGCCCCACTCTACCCACGGCCCGTGAAATTTGATTGGATAGAGAAGATTATGGCAACGCCAATCCTAGCCGCTGGATGCTATGGACCCGACGGAGGATTGGACACGTCGCTCGACGCTGAACCCGTCATCTCGAAACACCAACTCGACTAAGACCTATGTCCCCTTCTCTTAGACCGGGACCTCCTATGCCCGAGACCCTTGAAAGTTGAGGGAATAAATGATAATCATTCTGTTTTAGAAATAAATTTTTGATTAGAAATAATTTTTTTTATTTCTATTTCTAAATGAATTTCGAGCGAAAAAAATACGTTTGATAACGGTATAAAATTTTTATTTCTAGAAAATGCATCGATCGATCGACGGCGGGGGACTAGCGGTAGCGAATAACTATTATGGCAACTAGCGGGCCGACCGGGGGCAACCGACGGCGGGCGAGATGGTGGTCGGCGACGACGGATTTTTGAGAAAAAGTGAGATTTCTATTTCTTTTTCTCGGAAAAATAGAAAATTATTGTTTTTCATTTCTTCTTCAAATCTATTTCAAAACAACTTTTTGTTTTTAGAAATAAAAAAATAAATTGCGTTCACAAACAAGTTTCGTTCCATAAATAGGTTTGGAACAAAAATTCTATTTATGGATGGTTTTTATGCACCCCTGAATTGCCGGGTGTACTCAAGACCCGTCTTCAATAAATAAGGCTTGACTGCTCTTCATTCCCAATTAAAGGTTTTAGTTGATTGACGCAACCGAAAATGATTCCTATTCTATGGGATTTCACCATTTGAAATCGAAAGATAATTTGGTGGATTCATCAATTAAGCCCAAAGGAAGGCACGCGTTTAGGTCATGATAGGCTTGCATTAGAGACCAAGCATTACTTTAGGGTATAATCGAGAACATTGAAGATCCGGACGGCTTCCCACCTATCGGGTTCCACGTTCCGGTGAGACTTAGTCCGATTCTCGATTCCATACTTTTAGGAACTTGTACTATGCAATTTGCTTTCCGATTCTCTAGGAAACTGGACCGTGAACCTACAAAATTCTAAAATAGAAGCCTAATGAGTGAATGTTTTATTTAATCTCTACTTTTTATTATTAGATATAGATTGTCCTAATGAGAAGATTATCATTAGTAAGTAGAGTTTACAAGTTGTTGTGGAATGAATATATGTACCGAGGCTTTCTAACGATGATTTTAGTTTAATCAATAGTATTTTGATTTAAAATTATTAGTAAGTGATTGACTATGTTTGTTATTTCTTTTTATTCCGGGTGGTTAAAATTTGGAGCAATTTTTCATGGATGATTGAGGACTCGAGTTCTATAATTTAGGCTTTATGTTACATATCTTATTTGAATTTTTGTTATGTATTTATCTTTTATGGGTTGCTGTTATTGAAAAATGAGAATTTTTTCATTTTTGTTGCTTCGTTCACTTTCATATTGCTTAATTGAAAACGAAATTTAAAAAAATTTTGATCGAGAAACCAATTTAGACGGATAGGTTCGATATTTCAAGTGAAACTTGAACGAAACCTAGAATCGCTCGTCCCTAATTTGCATTGCAAATTAGATTTCAATTGCCTCCATTGACTACACGTTTGATTTTGGAAGCTTCGAATAGGCCAATTGACTTCTTTTAGGCTAAGGATGTCAAAATGCCAGCGAGGTTTGAGTTGCGAATATTATGGTAATAGGGGTCAACGATATCAACTTCTAGATTATTATTATTATTTTTTGGCAGCAGCTTCTAGATTTGTAAGCACATTAAGAAAACCGCCCACATTTTTCTAATATCGGAAACTTGAAAAATACATAGGTATAGCAAGTTCGTTAGTGTTTGCCACCGCACATAATATAATAGCTTAAATTTGTCCCGTGCGCCAATCTCCCGGAATTAGTCGCTCACGACACTACTTCTAAATTAGTCATTAGCTTAATTTGTCAAGTGCAAGGGCAGCCGAATTTTGTGCCTAAATATGAGAAGCGACTTGAGTTTAATGTATATAATAGAGATATCATGCGATACATTAACCGCAAAGTAAAATGTCGGAGAAAATCCTTAATTTTTGAAGGATTTTATGCCTGCGAATCGGAAAAGTGGGGGCAATTCAACATTAGTCTCGCAAAGTGCAGAGAAATTATCGCATTGCGCATAATAACCTTGACATCGAGGGAATGATGGTAACTTAATTATGCGTTTTCTTTTTAACGGTGAATAAGCAGCCACGATTCAAGAAGGGATCCAAAAGCAATAGATTGATTTGTCAACACAAAAAGAAATATGTGGCATGATATAGATTACCTAAATTCTTGTCATTCCAAGAAAAGGGAGAAAAAAAAAAGCAGATTTAACAAGTTTGGCAATTTATTTGGCCAATCTCCAATTTAAATTCCACGTCATTGGACCGGAAAAGGCGGCACCACGGGTGACATCATGCATGAGGTCAGACAAAAACGTGCGACCCGCATCTCCCATCTCGACCCGCACGAATCAGCCCGGCCAACATCCTCGCCACTCACGTATTTGACGACCTCCACCTAAACAAAAACACCAAAAAACAGAAGACAATCGCGTCTTTCTTTAATATTAAAAAGGTCAAAACCCGTCCAGACCCAAACACGCGTGCTGTGATTCACGAGCGGGTCGGGTTCCCGCTGTCGGGTCGGAGCCCCGGTTCGGAAGCTTCCTTGTTCACGCGGGGGAGAGAGAGAGCCAGCTTTCCGTCCGCCCCAAGAAAGTGAATCTTCCTCGTGGCGAACCAGTCGCAGCGCATTCATACAGCTTTAAATTCAGAGGGTTTGAAGCTTCGTAGTCGTCTCCTACCACCCACCTGTATTTATTCCTCCTCTTTCACACCCCCTCTTCATATCTCTCTCTCTATACCCATTTCTCAATCGTTTTCGCATAGGCAATCCAGTTTCCAGAGAAGCTGATTCCAATTCCGTCATCACCAGCACCGGAAATGGAGGTGTATCAGGCCGTGTCCGTCTCTCCCCCCTTCAGTCCTCATTACTTGGCCGCCAAGTCGGAGTCTTTCGACAGGTTGGCGGAGGATTTCGAGGCGAAGCTCGACGTCTCCGACGGCAAGCCTGATGGGTCTGATACCGTAACCGAATCTGCAGAGCAAGAGCCGCAGCTCGAGGAAGAAGACGAAGAAGACGGGGATTCGGACTTCGAGTTCGCTTGCCTCATCCCGGGCGGTTCGCCGGTCTCGGCCGACGACGTCTTCGACAACGGCCAGATCCGCCCGTTTTTCCCTCTCTTCAACCGAGACCTCGTCTTCGCGGACTCCGAGCTGGGCCCTTCGCTGTCGGCGTCGGTTCTCCAGCCTCCTATGAAGAAGGTGTTCGCCGAAGCGGGCGTCGGTGGCGGGGCGGACGAGCCGCACGGGACGTACTGCGAGTGGACGGCGAGGATCGTGGAGGAGACGCCGCTCTCGCCGGGGAGCTGCCGGAAGAGCAACTCGACCGGATCCTCGAAGCTGTGGCGGTTCCGGGACTTGTTGCCGCGGAGCAACAGCGACGGCAGGGACGCCGTCGTGATGCTGAGCCCGCCTGCCGACGCAAAGCCGAGCGATCGCGGTGTCGAGAAGGCAAGGAGGTCGACAGAGAAGGCCGTGGAGAGGAAAGAGGCGAAGGTCGAGGAGGCGAAGAAAGGGAAGGCGAAGGGGAAGGGCAAGACGACGGCGCCGTCGGCGCACGAGAGGCACTATGTGAAGAGCAGGGCCGCGAAGGAGTCGGAGAAACGCAAGTCGTACTTGCCGTACCGGCGAGACCTGCTCGGGCTGGGGTTCTTCACCAGCGTCAATGGGTTGAGCAAGAATCTGCACCCATTTTGAGCAGACTGTTGTGGATCATCGATTAGCATTTAGGGGTCAAAACCATTGATTCATTGATTCGATTCATGCGAGATTTGTTGGGTCCCTCAGGATGTTATCAAGTCCTGGGAGACGATAGCCCTTACCTGACATGGAGATTTTTAAGAGGTAGACGTAGAGATAGGTGGTGAATTCACTTCGATTCGGAATGTTCCGATCGTAACAGCAGTAGTTTCGATTTTGGGTTTTGCTTTCATTTCATCAACAACCAAATGATGGATGTACAGTCAATTTGAATAAAGTTTCCTTCATCAAGCGATGATGGCTCTTGCCGAAGTGGGCCCTGTAAATTCCGGAACACTGTTCAAAAACTACTTCCCTTTCCTCAATTGATTCCTTAATAATTTGCCGGCACTCAAAGACAAAATCTACCGGAGATCACGTGAAATGTCAATACGAATGGAAGGAGACAACCTTGAAGCCAAGCCGCCCCTCTCTGTTTTCTACTCGTTTTATTTGCATCCTTATCCTCCTGAGAAGGCGACTTCCTCCTCACCGCCGTCTCCATTTGTTCACGCTCTGAAAACGAAATGGAAGAGGAAATATCTTGGACTTTACCGCTCATGCTTGTGTATTTCAGGCAGACACGAGGAGAAGGGGGATTAGGTAACTCTCCCTCTCAGTCACCTTGTCGGAACTTTCGTACGACGACCGAGAATGGAATAGGAAGCTTCAAGGTCCTTTCTTTCGAAAAGAAAAATCGTGGGTCAAGGCCTGCACAGCGTGTGAAAGCAAAATTAAAACGTGCGTGTTCCCACGAAAGCGAAAATAAGACGATCAACTCACGTTTATTCCTGAATAGAGTTACAGAGCAATAAGCATCGATAAAGTACAGCTGAATTTCAACGTCCACGAGGATACTTCGTTGTTTTCACTGCTCGAACAAGGAGCGAAGCACAAGAACGTACGGACTTACTGGCCGAGATCTGCTGGCCATGCATTCTAGGAACATTTCCTAATACTTTCCTGCTTGACAGCACCTGCTAGCTGGGTTGCCGGTTCTGTTGACCTGATCGGCGATGCTTCATTATCGCAAGTCGAAAACTTCGAATCTGAGATTTGAGTTTGTGTAGACATTAGCGCAGTGCTCATAGATAGGAGCTCCGTCGGCAGTTTCCCTGTGAGTGTGAAATCCTGTTTCTCGGCACTCTCTCAGGACGTTCATCCCACCAGGTTCGGACAACCGGAATATGCCGTAGTTCCTGAATTCAACATTATCATGGGTTCATTTCATATACAAATCACCAAATGTTATTTACGTGCATGGAAGAAGTACATTTTCTATGAACTGTTAATCTACCACCCTTCCAAGATCATCCATCCATATTGCGCCTTTGAAAACAACATTCTTGTCCCTTTCTAGATTTCTGCGTACTCTGGGAGACTGGAGAGTTTAAATTTGTCGGATAGAAGAAGCATAAGCAACATTCACAGCATTTTAAAGCACCCTGTTGGAGGGACGTGGGCTATATCAACTTAGACAGTGGCAGAAATAGGAGAAGGGCAACGTATGCATGTGCTTCTGAAAACACCCAGAAAATTACTTTTGCAGAAGAATAGAACTGGCAGAGGTCAGTCCTTGGGATTCTTTTGGTGCTCCTGAACATTGCTTTCGGTGCATCTCAACCGATGGACACATGAGGTTCTTCTGACTGTTAAAATGCATCAGAAGCAATGCTCCAGGAGCATGAAATAATCGTTCCTAATCATGTGCGCACTAATGATTCTGAAGCAGAGGCATGCATGTTGCTCTCATCAAGGAGACGAAAAGAATATAGCATGAACAAGGTTAAGTGTACAGATGGTAGTGACGATGATCAGCATGTATGCATGCATTTATGGTGAACAAGCTGCACCTGCGAGGATTACGAAAGATATACTGCCATATCTAGTCTACGCATGAAAACCATAAACAGATTGCAGCTATAAATCGTTGCTCCACAGATGTCAGTTAAGCTATTTGCTATTTCTCTTAGTAGTAAACATCCATAAATTAGATTGCTGCTATTGAAATTCGAAATGTTTGCAGACCTTGATGCATCAGTTGGAGCCACGACAATTGCAAATGCTTCAGGTTCCATGACCTGTGATTAGGCATTAAAAGAGAGTGTCACAGCAGAATGGCCAAAAAACCTCGTAACTCATCCCCGCGAGAGAGGCTGGCAGGACTGGTACTGTTTGCCTTTGCCTTGAAAATAGTCTAAACTGGTGTTCGCCATAGACAGTACAATAAGATCAGGATTCAGGCTGGGAATTGATGTAGATAACATCGATATACTAAGTTGTCCTGAATACAGGAGGTTAGAGAACAAAAAAATTGTCCTGAAGACGGGAGAATGGTGTTCTCTTTTCTATATTCAGTTTACCAATCATCTCTTTAGTCCTCATATATCACATAGGAGAGTTCACAGACTAGCATTTCGAGAGAGAGAACCAAGTACCTGATATGAATACTGAGTGTGCAAGTCAATCGATGACATGAAACAGCTCTGAGACGGGTGTGTCTGAAAAACAAACAGAATCTTATTTAGAACAAACAGGACAAGTATTTGTATGGAGAGAGAAATATCAGAAACGTGCCGCATCTTTCTCATTCATATCAGGGAACAATGAAACTTGTAGCACACCTGAAAAAGTTCTACTACTATCTTAGCAAGGCGGGAAAAGAACAAATGACAGACGAGGGGATAAATAGAGAAAAAAAAGTTCACACTGAGCAACTGCTCCGCCACGCAGTAGCGGGGCTAGCACTCTCACCTTTCTTATTTATTCAGTACAAACCCTATAGCTTTCCTTTATCTATCCATATTAACTGCTTACTATATTTTCTAGTCTCTACAATTAATAAGTCCTAAGTAATCTCGTAGTGACACGGCCGATAATCCAGAATCTTCCATGATTTACCATCCTCACATATGCTCTAAAGCAGAAATCAGCAAAGCACAATAGAAGAAATTAAACTAAATCAGGATTGCCTTGCTCAGAAGAAGATATAGGTCAATGAGAAGATTGCTTAAGAATTATAAGCAGAGTCAGGACATCAGGAATAGAAAACCAAAAAGGAGTGGTTAGAGTCGTATCTCATACATGGATCCATCCAACTGGAATCAGCGAGTGTTCATGTTGTATTGCAAAAACTTCCTCCTCATTCTTAGTCAGACACTGTCATTTGGATCACGAAATCCATTTACTGATGCTTGGACCTCCAAAAGTAAAATAAAACTTCACAAAAATGAATAAATGTGTCTTTGTAACTCACTGAATTGGAAGTTGATTCCTGTTTGGGTATGATCAAAGTCGTCACATATAGAGTACCCTTATCCTGTACAAACCAAGACGTATTGATCATATAGTCTTCTTTGTGAAAATAATTTGGATCTCAGGTGCAGATTCTTGCATCGTGTCTGAGCAGTGTCAAGTCTACTGCAAACTCAGCGCTGCATTTTAGTGGGCTATTTCTATGATAAAAAACAAATTCTGATCTCCGGATCATTCTGGACAAATATCATTGGATGCATCTCCCTTCTCCATCAAATACACAAGTGGAAAATACAGAGAAAGAGAACATGAATCGTAAATGGGATGGACGAAAAAATTGGGGTAGAAGGCAGTAATACTTTCAAAGAAAAGAGATTCCCTTTCCACAGATCATAACAAAATGCCACAACAATTTCTGAAAAAGAAAATGAAGATGACCAGAAGGATGAGGACTGCTGATGTTCGATGTAGTCACTTCAAAAGTAACCATGATATTTGGGGCTATAGGAAAGGATTTCTTGTGTACTATCAACAAACATGTTTGAAGAAAACTTTTAACTGTGAGTTGCGTTCAAAGGCTACTACATGACAGGCAAGATATTTTTCGTTTTTTCATTCGAAAGCAGATGCTGCATTCAGCAGAACTATATTTTTCTCACTGTAAGGTATGCAACATAAACTGGATAAGGTGGACCCCCCCCCCTTCCTTTTTCCTCAACTTACGGCAAGCTTTGAACAGATAGGTATACCCATAGAAGAATCATTCTGTGGATTATCAAGCATCCTCCAAAGCTTAAACCATGTTAAAATGATGATAATGAGATTAAGTGTCGCTCGTTTTCGAACTGAAGAGTAAATCTTACAAGGAAAGCACCAAGGATGCCACAGGTTTCCAGATCCTTATCCGTGTTTTCCTTAGCAAGTTCAAGGAATTCCTCCATCAGACGTGCTGACTATGACAAAATACAAGGCTTATACAAGACTTATCAGATACCTGCTGACAAAATTTCGAGGATACTAGAAAACAGCTTTATCAAAAATAAAACAGTCAAATGCATCAGAGCATGGTAGAAGAATCCCACTTGAAAAAGAGGTATCAAATCAATACCCTGAGCATTTTTAGCTTCTTACTATGTGTAAATTCTTCCGGTAATTTGAATGAGCACTCTCGCACTCAGCACCCTTAACACGTGAAAGATGTCTTTCTTGAGTCGAGTCCTCTATGAAGGACAGTGCACGAGAAGGAAATGATCGAGTCACCGAACAAACACGAACATGATGGCATCTGTAAGCCGTTTCTCTGGAGCAAAGACAAAGATCTTCTTAATGGCCGAACTAACGCTAGAAACAGCTGATGATGGGAGCCCACCCAGCTCCTTCACTACCAAGTAATTGACAATGACCACATCATTCTAGCAAGACCAAAATTCAATGTGATTTGCTAGTCAAGGCAACAACACAGAATCTTGCATCATCAGGTAAACAAGAGTCTGTGGAGTTATGCCACGGTAGCATTTATGAAACGATATTTTAGTCATTCTACAACTTGGCAAAAATCCTACCTTTGATATGTTGGATCCATGTTAACCTGCACCATAAACGACAGTTAGTATGCAATGATCCATGAAAAGTTCAATTTGAATTTGAAAGTGTTGGGTAGATACAGAATTTTTGTCGGTGTTAAGAGTAAAGAAACGATTAATAGCGAATACACTCAAAGAAAAGTGGGTAGCGGCATCATCAGGGTTACGAATAGTACATGTAAAATCATCTGAAGTTCTAGATTCAGAGTAGTCATTCGCACTGACAAACTTCCATACCTCCAACAGCCAGCATGGTTCTTGAAGAAATCTTAATCTGTTTAAACTGAATCATATCGACCAATGACCTATTCTTCTACAAAGTGATTCTGAAAATGTGCCTTGCACAAAAACATTGGCAATGACACTGAAAAGAGCTCACTCCTCTCACGTATCACAAGTCAACAGCAGCTGCCGTTCTTTTCTTTGCTAATCAGGAACAGAATTCGAAACTAGCAGCCATCAACGACATGACCAAACACTCGGAGAATTATTTATAGGCACATCCACCACCAGGACCACAAAAGAACAAACCCTTCAGACTATTTCACAAAAAAAGTATTCAAGGCAGCTAGGTGCCAATGATAATCTACTGCCGAATTTGTTGTATACATGAAACAAGATGTCAAGAAGAAATTACGCAATTACTAAGGTACGGAATACAGATTTCCCTTGAGACATCATGATCGTCCTGCATAGCTTTTTATCTTAGACATAAGAAGTGTACTACACACATAGAGCAACAAGCCCAAAAAAAAAAAAAAAACACAGAACCAGTTCAAAAAACCCAACAGACAGAGCAAGAAACGAGACGACAACCCCCCGAAGACGAAGCACCAAGTCCTCCACCATATTCGGAGCAGTTTAGAGGAAACAGAGAGACGAGCAGTTCAAGACAGAGACACAGAGATGAGTCCAGCAAGCAGTCGAACAACATCAAAAGCCAAGCAATTAGTAGTATCAAAACAAATTCAGTGGAGCCAAATGGGCGGTCAAACAATTGATTTGAAAGCAACGTGATACTCCGATGAGAGCCCGGACAAACAAATTCCCACCGGGAGATTCGGAGATAGCGCGAGGCTTACCTGTTGGTATGAACTGATCAGCGATTCCGAGACAGAGGAGGAGCGAGATCGGGGGCGCGAGACACTTATCTTTTTGTAACTGTTTTTCTTTCTTTTCCTGTCTTTCTTTTGTGCAATCGCATCTTCTTCTTACGCTATTTGTCGACTGTATGAATCAATGGACATCAGTTGTTTGAT
Source organism: Rhodamnia rubescens (assembly GCA_021437795.1). NCBI lineage: Eukaryota > Viridiplantae > Streptophyta > Magnoliopsida > Myrtales > Myrtaceae > Rhodamnia > Rhodamnia rubescens. The sequence goes on from JAILYA010000108.1 coordinate 758,375, forward strand.
TTTACTTCTTGCTTATCTTTACGTCTCAATAGAATTTTTCATGATTGGATACGATTATCTCTATTGTAAATACTATTCTTACGAAGCGAGAGCGCTAGCAGGAGCCTTGAAGTTTTTCAAATCTAGAAGTGGAGAGGAGCTGACTGCAAGGCGTTGATTGACGCTGTACTTGAACGAGATATAATCCCGTGGGAGATTGAGTCGGTGATATTGGAGGCCCGAGCCCATCTTCAGAACTACACAAACCTTACCGTGGCCCATTACAGGAGATCTGCTAACCAAGTTGCAGACTGGTTGTCTAAAGCATCGCGTTTGAACTTGCTTCCTACTTTTTGGTTGTGTAAACCCCCCCAAACCTTATGGGACTTTTTTTGTTGTGATGCCCCTGGATTGAGCTTACGTTCTGCAAACCCAAGCTGAGAAATAAAGAATACTTGTGTTTCTGACAAAAAAAAAAAAAACTAGCATAAATTTTCATACCAACTCCTTCCGCAAAAATCTTGGTTAATTCAAGGTGCATGCCATCTGAATATGTCGGAAGTAAACCACCATGTGGAAATGACACTTGAGGAAAAGAAAATCTAGGCAATGCAAGTTCGTAGGCACGATTTTCTCCCGGAAGCTCGTGGATGGAGCCGAACGTTCAAGAACGAGAAGTAGAATTTCACCCGATAAGAACACCCGAAATGTTTACAACATGCAATTATTGACGATTACGATAGAGAAAGTGGATGAAATATATAGCGGTGAATCATAATACCTAAATAGATAATATGTTCAAAGAGCTCGAACAAGTAGACCTGATCAACGGACGAGTCTACATGGATCGGATCGAATATTGACCTAGAAAGTTCATGCCTAAGACCCTATTGAATTTTACTCACAAAGTAAGTGGCTTGGGAGGCCCTGGCAAGCGGCAGGGCCTAAGAAGGAAATTACTTGCTCAAGCTCTTCTCGCTCGATTCATCCTTCAGACGTGGTCGGCGAGCTTCATGAACCGGTCTTCGTAGGTAACGACATCAGTAGAGTTAATACAAAGAGTGTGAATATATGAAGAAAACACGAGAAAAACGAGCCACCACAGAAAGAAAAGGGCCAAAAAGAGAGGATGGAAATGCAAAGTGAATCTGCAACAACGGATTCTCATCTCATCGGCCCTCCTTCCTTATCTCATTTCTTGTCTATTCCCCCATGACTAGGAGACAAATTCATGGGACGACATACCATCGCCGTTAACAAAAGGAGAAGACACAGAGATAAAGGGAAGGGAACTTAGGAATTGGACCCCCTCCTGCTCGTGTTCTCTCCAATATTCTTCTCCTTTTGTCGTCCATGTCTGCTACTGTCTAATATCTCACAAATTCGTTCGTCTTGACCTCAGTTCACCATCACCACACCAGAGAAGAAAGTCTCTCTCTCTCTCTCTCCCTTTATTCCAACTCCTTTTTCGCACTCTACGAAGGCCCATCCGCTGTTTAAATCCCACGGTACTCTCCCTCTCTCTCTCTCTCTCTCTCCAATGGCGTTCCTGGCATTGCCTATATGCTCAGTAGAGTGGAGAAGACGATGTAAAAGCTCGAGGGCCATTCATGGAGTTAGCGTTTCCACTTTATGTATAGTTGTTTCTATCGATGCTTACTTTCTCCTTCAGTTAGTAATAACCAGGGCGTTCCATGCAAAAGTTGGAACCTGGGGTAACTAGTGTGGTTAATTTGTTGGGCGTTGATCTTGTCAAACATCCCATGTTGTTGAGGGTATAATTTACACCGTATAAGTACCAAAAAAAAATTTTAAGTTCATAAATTTATTACATTAATGGCCAATTTGGATAATTCCTACGTGACATATTATCTTTTAACGTAATTAAACTTTATAATGTTTTTTATGTTTCGAATCTTTATTTTTTATCTTTTTATTTTTATTTTCTATTGTGGCCAGTGAGGGCATCCCTCGCCAATCGTTGTCACGTAGGACAATCGCCATCCACGTTAGTGATTTTCGATCAAAATTGGTTGGATGGTCTCAATTGTTACTAATGTGAAAAGTTTTAGGAGTAAATTGATCCAATTGAAAAAGTGAGGCACTGAATAGATACCGTCTGATAGGTGTATGACTTATTTGGTACTTTTCCCCATGTTTTTAACATCCTACATTGCATGATATTTATCGAGAAGAAAACATATTTTAGAAGTTAGATCAGACTTTGAATAGCTTTCGAGCATCAGAGCAAGCAGCTGTACAATCACATTTGGCAATTGTATACCTTCTATTTAATCGCCAAAACTCCAATAGTACAACTTCATTGCTTAGGAGCTACATTATTACATGCCCTAATGAGCAACACATTAACCAGCATGCCATTGATCCAGCGACATATAAGGAGGGAGGCCTCCGGACCGAAGCATGGCCTGCAAATTCAGCAAGTGCATGCTGCTATGCTGCTGCATAAAGGACCGCGTCACGGTACGTCCTCTTCCTATTCGCAATCAAGCGATATGCCCCCTGAGAGGAATTAAAATCTATCGGTACATGGGAAACCGAAATAAAAACGCAATGCTTAACGAAGTGTGATAATTGATTGAAGTTTGTTTTTACTTTCTGAGCTGATGATCTTTCTCGATCGTTCGTGTCGCCAGCCTCCGATCCTTAAGAGCTCTTGATCCGCCGCTTTCGTTCCCAGATGGGATATCCTATCGGATAAATACTAAGGTTCGTCAATGTCAAAGTATATCATCAGCTATGAAGAATATCCTAAACAGGGTGCTCTGTCTTTTCAAATGGGTGATAGAACAGGCTGGGTTAGATTTGTGACCAAATCTCGTCTCTAGAAGCAAATTGAACTGTAGCAGGCCCAAGTCCGAAAGTCTATTGGAGTGGAGCACGACTATAATGTCTCCTAAACTCCCTGAGCTGAAGCCTGTCTCAGATGACAAACGCTCAATTTCTATCCATTTCCGACAATAATTGAAGAAGTGGGATGATTTCAATAAAACACATGCCCAAATTTTATTGCACGATGTGCGCTCGTGGTCGGACCTACGAGATAATCGATGGGACTTATCTAGAAAGGTCAAACTGTGGCCATGCAATGCTTGTGGATCAACTTGGCCCCTCTCGGGGTGTGGGCGATCCTAATCTACACCCAGCCAAACTGTTTGCTTCTTGTCTTGATTTTGGCTCCTGGCCCTCGTTTGGCAACCCAACCCAACCCAACCCCTTCCCGATCCTCGATTGGCTGAAGTTTGTCAAGAGGATTTCGTTTTTTCGTTCCGTTCCTTTCATGTCGTGACCAGAAAGGCAATCCCCAATCCCTTTAATCCTACCGTGTTCCCAGATCGGAAGTCCAAGGGGGCCGTTCAACATTCCATTGGTCTGGACTGAAAATTTTTCCCGCGGTTAATATTAAAACATTTTTGCTCTTCTTGGGTCGTTTTAGTGGACTTTGGTGAACGGTGCCCGGTGTTAAAAGTCCGGTCGAGTGACCACTGGTCCCTTTCGAACACTGTTGTTGATAACTTTTGGATGTGACATTGAAGAAAGGGCGACGTGGATGGAGCCCGCGGATCGCCCGGCAATGAATAGTTTCGCTAGTTTTCCTGGGTTCCGATCAATCCGATGCACATGCTTTGTCTGCCGTAACTTCTCTTACTTCTGTCCCCGATCTTCGAGGGGTGCGAGTGAACCGAGATGAATAGCCCGAGCTTTGGTCTAAATTGAACGTTCAAGATCAGCTCGGCCGACATCGAATTCGGCTCCAATTCGCTAATACTCATACCCATAGGTCTCGTAAGCTCCGTTGAAATATTCCACGTCGTCTGACCATAGAATTTGCATGCTCTTTACATGCGCGTGATTTCCTCCGTCTATAAGTTTGTATGGACTTTTTAATAGGGCATCGGAACTAGGTTTTGATCATTTCGCATGTGAATTCACCCCGTCGGTCAAATTCCACGTCAATCACACGTGATCGAGCTAAGTCAAGACGAGTTTATTTAGGGTTCCTGGCAATGTTTATGAGCCGATTTTACACGGGTCAAAAACCAACAAAAGTCGCAACTAAAGTTGGCGGTGGAGTTGCTTAGTTTTGACTAAACCAATTTTAACGCTTCGACGCGCCTAAGATGCAGCAACTTCCTCGTCCTTTTTTTTTTATAAAGGTTTTTATTAACCGAACTGCTTATTTAGAAGGTTAATTAACTTCCCAACTCTACATTCAATCATAGCTCGACACGCATGTCAATTTTATTGTCCCCCTTTTGACTTTTTCCATGGAAGCATCGTCAAAGTCTTGACCTTTTCGCCCTTTTTTTTTATATATTAAAAGCCGTGAATCACGTCGGGATCTCGTTAATGACACTCCCGCACGCGTTTTCTGGATACACGTTACTATGGATGTCTTAAATTTTGGGGATGTTAATTACAATTAACGCGGAGTGAACGATAAACCCGATAATTGTAGTCAAGTCTCTATTCAGATGTTTTACAAAGTACTAGAGAAACATTCATAAGCAAAACCCATCGCCTAGTGCCTATTGATTGAAATGTCCTAATCTAGGCCTAGGAAATGGTAGGGCCCTTCTCTCCCAAATTTTCACGTGCCTCTCTCAAAGGTGCAATGTTGTCACTACATACAATGCACATTCATCCTTCTCAAAATTGAACTGAATTGCAAACCGAACTAAAAATTTGGGCATTTCAATTCGATTCGATTTTCGATTTAAGTAATTAAAAAATAACCATTCTTTTTTCTCGGTTTGATTTGAACTGCCCATGGGTCAGCCCACCTCCTCTATTAATGAAGCGCAAAGGGTGCAGCAAACCCCTTGAAAAAGATGGTTTTGGTAGTGGGTTTAGGTAGAGTTAATCATGATTTTAGGATAGAACTTGGAACCTGGAGAATTGGACCAGTGGAAATCGTTCGGTTCCAAGTTCTAGGATATAGAAGGTAGTTTTAGGTTCCAAATTTTAGGGAATCTGTTATGATGGATAGGCTACTTGGAACCCGAAACCTCAGAAGTTGTAGTTTTTATGTTTTTTCTTGGTATATGTTTTCTCCGTTTCATCCTGCGCGAATTTCATGGTGTCCCAGGATGAGTGTGTAATCCGGAACGCAGGTTTATCATTGTGACTTTTACTTTGCTAATATTTCATATTTTTGTGTGTCTAAATATGAATTATGGCCAATGAATTATAGCGGAGGTGATGATCATTAAAACTCAATATGCTAGTGGTGAATCAACGTTTGAAATGATTCATTGCAATCGTTCAACTAATAATACATGTGGAACCTAAATGGAACGTGGAAATAGTCTTGAAACCTGTGAGGTTTTAGATTTTACGATATGCGGGTAGGTTTTCGATTTTAAAAAATGATGAACTTATTTACGGTAAATTTTAAATTTCATATGGAACCTATACGGAACCCAAAAGCACTCATCTTTAGATTTAGTTGTTCTCGCAGAGAAGGTTCGTTCTGTCAAAAACCTGCGATTCTCAGTCTTTTCTATTCATTAATCTGTTTATTTATCAGTCAAATTAATTTCCAGATGTACACTGAATCATAGCTCGACACTTCGTATCTTTTATTTATCTTTCTTGCACCGTAACTATTTCTGTTCATCTCGACAACCTCTTGAATCACTCGTTCATTTTTTTTTTCCTTTCTTCTTCTTTTTTTTTTATTTTTATTTTTGGTCTAGCCTTTTTGGTCAATTGAAAAAAAAAAAAAAACACCCGAGAGCATAATCCAATCTGTTCTGTTTAGGCTTCCCACCCTCTTTCCAACACGTGGCAGCTATGCCACGATGCGCCTCCCCTAAGTTGACTTCTTCACTGGAGACGTTACGTCTCAAAGTACCTCCTCGCTAAATCACTCTCCTGGCGCAGAATAGATTTAGAGTGGATCTTATCCGGAAGGAGGATCTAAAGCGACCAAGGTAGTCTCAAGTATCGGTCCAAACTCCCGGGCCAGATTTTGGCCGATCGGCTTGTTCCGGCAGCTGAAATAGGGGAAGTAAAATTTGCAATTGGGGAAGACAATGGATAAAATCCTAAAAGCCAAAAATCCCAAATCGAATCCTTATTAGGGTTCTCGACGGTTTTTTTTTTTTTTTTTCAGTTCTGTCCCATGTTCGATAATTCTTTTGTAGGTTGAAGACAACATGACCGATTCTCAGTTGCAGAATCTGTGCATAAGAATAGGCACGATTCCAAACTTAGAGCAAAATGGTCAATTGCTACACGTACTCAATCCACTATGTGGCTTTAGCGAGTTGGTTGTACTGAATTATAATCTGCAAAACATAGCACATTACATAGTGGAGAATTCCAAACCTCGTAAGAAGCTAGAGGACGTGATGGGAAATTATGCTGAGCCACTAGAAATTTTAGCCAATACAAAAAACTACTTCAACCCCCGATGGTATTACAAGCTCCGCCAATGAAGCGTCCACTCCTGGTTATTGGAATTGAGTTTTTGCAGAGAAGGTTCGTTTTGTCAAAAAACTGCGATTCCTAAATCTTTTCTATTCATTAATCTGATTTATTTAAATTCAGTCAAAAAAAAATTTCCAGATGTACACTGAATCATAGCTCGACACTTCGTATCTTTTATTTATCTTTCTTGCACCGGAACTATTTCTGTTCATCTCGACAACCTCTTGAATCACTCGTTCATTTTTTTTTTGGCCTTTCTTCTTCTTTTTTATTTTTTTTTTTTTTTTATTTTTGGTCCAGCCTTTTTGGTCAATGGAACAAAAAAAATCCAGAGGAGTAAAGATACCATAAACCACTTAATCCAGTCTGTTCTTTTAGGCACTTCCCAAACCCTCTTTCAACACGTGGCAGCTATGCCACGATGATCCGGCCCTCCCCAAAGTTGACTTCTTCACTGGAGAAATGACATCTCAAATGCCTCCTCGCTAAAATCACTCTCCTGGCGCAGAATAGATTTAGAGTGGATCTTATCCGGAAGGAGGATCTAAAGCGACCAAGGTAGTCTCAAGTATCGGTCCAAACTCCCCGGCCAGATTTTCTGCCGATCGGCTTGTTCCCGCTCCAGCAATGAAAATTAGGGAAAGTAAAATTTGCAATTCGCGTAAGAGAATGGATAAAATCCTAAAAGCCTAAAAAATCCCCAAATCGAATCCTTATTAGGGTTCTCGACAGTTAGGTCCATATAAATCCTTAAAGAATTTTTTTCAGTTCTGTCGTGTTCGATAATTTCTTTTGTAGGTTGAAGACAACATGACCGATGCTCACTTGCATGACCGATTCTCAGATATTTAGCTTCAGAATCGTGCATAAAAATAGCGATTCCAAACTTAGAGCAAAATGGTCAATTGCTACACGTACTCAATCCACTATGTGGCTTAAATCTCACTAAAGTTGGTTGTACTGAATTATAATCTGCAAAACATAGCACATTACATAGCGGAGAATTCCAAACCTCGTAAGAAGCTAGAGGACGTGATGGGAAATTATGCCGAGCCACTAGAAATTTTAGCCAATACAAAAAACTACTTCAACCCCGGATGGTATTACAAGCTCCGCCAATGAAGCGTCCACTCGTGGTTATTGGAATTGGGTGCTGAACATCAGGCTGGAAGATATGGAGAAAAGATTTGATAAGTTAAAAGAGCTCATTATGGACAACCTAAGGCCCGGTGATCCGACCGAGACTTAGCTCCCCAAGTCTCGGTCTCCGTGGTCCTCGATCCTCCGCCGATTCTCCCACGATTCTCGATCCATTGCTCTTTGTTAAAGTTTAAGATAATTTGGGATCCATATTCTAACATTGTAGATCAGTGCCAATTTAGTCAGTGGCCTAATCTAGCTGTAGGAAATGGTAGGGCCCATCTTCTCCCAATCCCCATGTGCGAGAGTGCTCAATCAAGAATCTGCAGCTCCTCCAAACTCCAGTGTCACCGCTACTTACCCTCTGCTCCCTCGTCCTTCTATTCCCAAACGGCGTCTATACCAACGTTACTCCCGGTCAAACAGTCAGGTGCATGGGTTATCTTCAGGATGCCCTCCGAAGCATTCAATAGCAGGAGAAATGATTTCTTATGATTTTTCGTTTAAATAATCATAAACCTGATAAAAAAAACAAACCCAATTTAAGAAACTAAAAAAAAAAACATCGAAATAGTTGTATCGGAAGTCCTAAAAACTTATTACGAAAATGCAATCGAGTTTCACAATTTTTAAAAAGTGCAATTAAGTCTAAGAGTTATTGCAAAAAGTGCAATTAAGTTCTAAAATTTGTCAAATTGGTCAAATGAAATCTTTCCGTTAATTGCACTTTTTAAAAATTTTAAGATTCGATTAGATTTTTTTATGATGAGTTTTTGGGACACAACTGAACTTTTGTTATAAATTTTAAAATTTTCATTCCACTTGTCCCCCCAAAAAAAAAAAAAAACTCCCCTACGAGTTTAATTACGGGTCAAGCGCTGCGTGGTCCAAAGTGCCCGTGGTTCAGCCGCCCCTTTTGTATAAATGCAGCGCATAAAGATGGTGGCGAGAGAGTAGTTTGGTGTGTGCGTGTGCTGTGTTCCCTAAAAGGAAAGTCTTTGGGTTTGGGAGAGAGATTTGGCAGTGGCTATAGTTCTTCTCCGATTTCAGAAGAATCTCGCAGGCGGAAGGTTCGTTCGGATGCTGCCTTTTTCCTCTGCGACTGTTCTGCTTTGTGTCGTTCCTGTTCGTATCCCCCTCGCCGTTCGATCCCTCCCCCTTCCTTTTTTTATCGATCATTTTCTCGTGTCGTGTGCCTTTCCCTTTTATTGCATGTTGGGTTCTCGCGATTGCGATCGTCGATCCTAAACAGAGCCAGAGGGGAGGCTTATGACAAAGCTTGATCTCTCTGATCGATCGTGTCTCGGCAATCTCTGTCGGTTGCCATGATGATCGAGTCCTGAGAATGATCGGATCGTGTTCGTGGCAGTGTCAACGAAAGCGGAATTGTGCGGAATCTCGTTTTGACTTTGTCTGATGATGTTTGCAGAAGGAAGACATGGCAAACGACAAGTACGAGGAGGCTATCGCAGAGCTGTCAAAGCTTCTCAGGTGCGAACGATGCTTCGCTATCCGAGCCCGAACTCTCTCCCCTCTCCCTCTCCATCGTCTTTTGATCTGTAAAAGCTGTCCTCAAGCGTCATTTGCGATCTCACGCCTCGCGACAAGTAGTTCTTGTCGGATCCTCCGAACTAACTCGCACCCACGCGTTTTGAAGTAGTTGCGAGTCTTGTGACGCGGGCCCACTGTCAGGCCCGTCGGCGTCGATTGATATGACCTTTTTTCGTTCTTTAAACGGACGAGTGAATGATGACGTTGATGATGACGATCTAACGGCTGTCAGTGGTTCCTGGATTTCAGCGACAAATGCGAGCTCCAAGGCGTCGCCGCCGCGAAGGTCAAGCAGATAACGGCGGATCTGGCGGCTGCCGGCGACGGTTTTGACCCGGTCGAGAGGATCAAGTCTGGGTTCGCTCACTTCAAGAAAGAGAAATTCGAGTAAGTCGAGACAGAGTGGAAGCATCGTTTGCCCAGTCTCTTCGAATATGCTCATTCTCTTTTCAATTATTGTCGATTGTCGCTGGAAAGGACCGTAGTTCGTGGACCTTTATGGGAATTTCATCTGCTTATAATTGAACAAACGACGTTTACATGACTTTAAAAGAAAAGTTTCTCACTTAGTTTGTGGACCTTTCTGAGCATCTCATCTGCATATAATTCTGTACTGACAAGTGCATGACCTTAAAAGAAAAGATTGTCACTGGTGTAAGAGAACGGCACAAAAAGAATCTTTAATTATGTCTGTTGCATTGATGCCTCGATGGTCTGAGCCTTTTTTCTTTTTTCTTTTATTTTTTTCCAGGAAGAATCCTGCTTTGTATGGCGAGCTTGCAAAGGGACAGAGTCCTAAGGTCTGTATTTTGTCCAAATGAGTTTCTTTTCATTTTAATTGTTGCTTTGATGGCATCTCCAACCATGTGACTGAGAAAAATTGTATCAGAAGCAATCTAAAATATGATTAATAGACGGATTAAGGAACTAGTTTTAGTTCCGATCGTGAAATGGTTAATTTTTTTAGCGAATCTCCTGTTGGAAATCTGTCGGATCATTCCATAAGGATGGAAGTCGATTGTGGAATAGCCCGTTTTATTTCGAGAATCGTCGGTTGAGTGCAGTTCATGGTATTTGCGTGCTCGGACTCGAGGGTGTGCCCGTCGCACATCCTCGACTTCCAACCCGGAGAAGCATTCGTGGTGCGGAACATTGCCAACATGGTACCTCCATTCGACCAGGTTTGTCCTAGAACCGGAAGGACCTGCCACTTGCACCTTCCATTCCGTATTTCCTTGGCGATCAATTCTTATTGATCGCACAACGTAGTCCGTACCCTGTTCTTGACTCCTGGGGTTAAATATGGCAGACCAAGTACTCCGGAGTGGGGGCGGCCATTGAATATGCGGTCCTGCATCTGAAGGTGAATACAATAAAGAACTGCCTCTCTTTTCTTAACATCAACTTTATCGTCATTTATTCTGTTAACAACCTCAAAGGACGCTTCTTTTTCTTTTCTTTTGCCAATTTTTCTTGGGCTTTCCTGTTTGTGGTGGTGGATGATTCCCGGCGTCCTGTCATTAGGGTGTCCCCTACATATTTGCCACACCTCTGGCCACAAGCTAAAGGATGTCCATAACTCGAAACCCTTTTTTCTTTTTTCCTGAAAGGGAAACTAGAAGAAAAGTAGAGAGATTCCAGCATAATGCTTTATAGCCTAGACATGTTGGCTTGGTTGCTCCTCTTTTTTCGCCCTTGCATGTAAATGGAGGTTGATTGATTCCTTTTCACGGGCTTTGGAATAAATCTTGTGAAACTTAGGCAATGAGGCGCCCGGAGGATTGAAATTTTACTCGTTGTTTCGTTCAATGATGTACCGATGGGGTTGGCAGCCGATATTTTACATAATAATATATGGATTCCAAGTCAATATCTTTTTTTTTTGTTTTGTTTCTGCCCCCTCACTTCCCCTCTCTTGTTCAAAAATTTCACACGGTTTCTCTGTTCCAAAGTTTCAACATCCACCGCGGTTTGTGCTTTGAACAAAAAGTTTGAAAAGTGTGGAATGAAATGTACTTACAGGTGGAGAACATTGTGGTGATCGGACATAGCTGCTGTGGAGGAATAAAGGGCCTCATGTCCATCCCAGACGATGGAGCCACTTCTAGGTAATACAACTCTTAATTTTTTCTATCCTAAATAGGCGAACCATACCTAGTGAACAATCTACATACATATCCAGACACAAAAATGTGTTAAACAAAGCTCCTTGATTTTGCCAAATTGCTGTTTTTGCATTTGATATCAGGATAGGCTTGCCGGATCATGATTTTTCAGTTGCTAACTGTGACTATTTCTCATTCTTATGAAATGGAATTGGCTCCTTCAGTGATTTCATCGAACATTGGGTTAAGATATGCTCGCCCGCCAAGACCAAGGTGAAATCGGATCACAGCAGCTTGAGCTTCGCGGAGCAATGCACTCACTGCGAGAAGGTTTTCTCTCTCTCTCTCTCACACACACACACACACAAGAGGCACCTACCATCTTGGTTGGGATGCAAAAGTTTATAGTTTGTCGGTCAGCCGAATTCTGGACAATTTTTTCGTAATACAAACAACCTTATTGAAACTTGGAAGTCAAATCTCTTGAATCTTCCAAAGAACATTGATCCTTCGCATTCTTACAGTTCAATCATCTACAGAAATATGACATGATTCCTTGGCCTGGATTATGAAACGCCCTTAAGGGTGTAGGAACGTTCAAAAGAGCGATGCCGTGGACTTGGGACTCGCTCAAAAACTGTTTCTTTCGATTGCAGGAGGCAGTGAACGTGTCGTTAGGCAACCTACTGACCTATCCGTTCGTGAGGGAGGCTGCGGTGAAGAAAACCATTGCAGTGAAGGGAGCGCATTATGATTTCGTCAAGGGAACATTCGAGCTCTGGGATCTCGACTTCAAACTCTCGCCCGCTCTCTCTGCATGAGCAGCAGAAGAAGAAGAGATGGATCGGATAGGTCTCTATGTATAATCTTCATAAATCTTTATCCGAACCTCATTTCTGTAAGTTCTCTTTGGCGGTGACGGTTCAGATGTCCTCAAATCGACGATGAGCACATCTACATGTAGATGCAAAATCGACCGCGGCTTTCTCTCTTTCTTCTTGAACTAATCAAGGCTTAAAACGATGAGCCAGAGGCATTTCATGAATAGAGAGGAGTCGGTGCTCTTTACCAAGGTTTAAGTTTCTCCGAGGATAAGCAGGAAGCATGTATCACAAAGACAGGTTTGCTGATTTGGGATTGGTCGGGCCTGATCGACAACGCTCGAGCTCGTTCACGAATTCAGAGAAACAACCAACCAACCTCAAGGGTCCTTTCGCGCATTTTTCTCTTCCGACCGGGCGGGCGGGTCGAGTCCAAGATTGGAGCCACTTGTCCAAGCCCCCTACCCCGCACAAATTTTCGATTTAGCCCAAGTCCTTTGCACAACTGGCTCAAGAACATTAATTTCAGCCCTCCAAGGTACATGGACGAGAGAATTACGAGGATAAACAAGTAGTGGGATACAATCGGGGAGAATCGAACTCAAAATCTCCAGCGTGAAGTGAGCACACGAGACTATTCAACTAACAAGACTTTACTAGCTATAACTTGAAAAAGTAATCAATAATCTAGAGATGTGGTTTTTTTACTAAACAAATCCAATTTTCCTGTGGATTCGGGGAAACGGCCTGCAATCGGCTGATTTCAAGTATAACAAGGTTCAATTTTTCGCTACAATTGTTGAGAACCGGGGCTTATTGGTTAGGTCTGAGGTTCTGGTCTCTGGATCGACCCATCCAATCAGCCCTAACAAATCATGCCGATCTAACTATCAAAATTATGATCAGATTTAACTGAAACAATGGACAATGGGGATTGGGCTCAATGTTGGTTCTGATTCCCATCCGCACAACATTGCTTCCCTGTTTTATGTTGCAACAAAACCACTTTGCACCATTATGTGCTATGCTTGTTACGTGATACCGATAGAAATATAATTCGGAGGGAGGGGACGTGTCGCGGCGCAACCGTATGCAAAAAATGCGTCTCAACCGGTCATTTATTTCTCGATGACATTGTCTACAGATTGGTCTTAGGAAGATTTAAGACTTTCGAATCGATGGTGACCCGGTACATAAACCCCAAATGTTGACCTCGAACCAAAATGATTAACTAATTTGAGAGGAAATGCTGCCATATCTGGTCGAGAGAGCAACTGTCGTCGACAACGGGGTCCTCCAGCCCCACGTTACTTAGCTCGAAGTATCTGTCACTAGATAACATGGGTGATCCAAGCCCAACGCAGTGATCTCTCATCCACTCCTCCCCATCATCACTACCCTCACTTCCCGTGAGTAATTTCCCCTTCATCAAGGCCTCTCCTCCGACTCCGACGTGGTCCGTGCTGGCGGTACTAATCGTACTCTGACGGTGAGGGAGCTGATCGCAATCACCTGCATTCGATGATGAATCGTTGATGGGATGAGGGAGATTGGTGGTTTCCTGTTCTTCTCGAGCTTCGGCACTCAGGCTTGGGATTGCTCCTGGGACGTTTGAAACTTCCAGTCCCGAGCTTCTTGCACAGGCGGGTGTTCCAGTGGTTCTTCACTTGGTTGTCCGTCCTTCCGGGGACCCTTCCTGCTATCAGTGACCACCTGCATATTATGCGGTCAATGTGTTTCAATGCACAGGCATCCTACTAGTATCATGCGTCATGTGACCATACATAGGAGACACAAACATGCGCAACCTGTTTCCAAGGAGTTTATGGAGCCTGATGATGAGCTCATCTTCCTCCTCGGAGAATTCCCCGCGTTTCACGCCGGGGCTCAGGTAGTTCAGCCACCTCAATCTGCAGCTCTTCCCATGCCTGTTGAGGCCTATTCCAGTCGCAAACGAGAGAAGACGAAAAAAAAACATGCAAAATCGGTCACGCAACGCGACACAAGCACATTAGAACGAATCAACTCCACAGCAGTGGGAGGAGATGAGGAAAAAAAATCACCGGTGAGCTTAGGAATGCGGTTCCAGAGACCGGTTCCATGGACCCTGATGTGGTCGAGCAGGAGCCTGTCTTCTTCCTCTGTCCACAGCCCTTTCTTGTATTGACTACACTCCTCTGCTCCCATTCCCTCGCAAGCAGACGCAAAAAGCTCGGAATCTCCTTTAGCGAACAAAAATGGAGGAGGGTGGTGGTGGCGACTGGACTCGAGGATCGAGGCTAGGCGGATACGTGGGACTATCCCCAAAAGAAGCATACAAGTGCTGGATGGGGACCCGACTTTCCAGTCCGGACAGGAAACCATTTTGGACTCTGCCTGTGGATTTTATCACTACTCCTCTCATCATGTCGTGGCCTGAGCAACACTTTAAAAGTTTTTTAGCGACGACCGCACAGTCACGGAGGCGAAGTTTTAACTCTCCTGTCCCCTTCACACCAGTTGTCACCTTCCCTTCCTCTCGTCCTTCCCCATTACTCTCAACGTGCAGCGCCAAGTACCATTAATGGCTCCATCCATTGCGTCGTCCTCCTCGATGCGCACGCATATGGCTTAGTTCTTCACATGCCGGAATTACTTGCTCTCTCCATTAACTCGGAGTGTTGTCTTGTGCATAAAGTGTCGATGTCGGAGACAAATTGGGGCCGGCGCGCACTCGAGCGCTGTGAGCTGCCACTTGGACCAGGGCAGTGAGTTTCCGAGTGGTTGCTTTCTAGTTTCTCCCAACACCAAGGTTGCTCGCTCGTGCAGTCCCTGTTATGTCCCTCTTCTCCATGCATGTGCACTCACTTCCGTTCCTTCTGCTGCTCCGCTAATTTAAGATACGTTTATGCACCAGGTACATCTAGTTTCAGCTAGTACTCGAACGCCCAGTGCCACCAGATTGGTGGAGGAAACTCCATTTAAATGATGCCCGACAGCCTCAGGCCGCCAAGCGACGGAGAATGGCCGATTGACACAAGCAAGTCGCAACAATTGAGAGGAATCTCTCAAGGTTGCGACTAGTACTCATCTGCTTGTCGAAACTATAAAAAAGTTGTGCCGATATAAACTCAACATAATGTACAGATGGTTCACTGTCAAGTATAATAGACAGAAGGGGGAGTGATGAATGCAACATCGCGAATAGGGGTGCAGCTGAGCAGCACCTGTGGTCCACTGCTCGGTATGAATGCAGTGGATAGAAAATATTGAAGCGTCTGAAATTTGGTAGATGAGTGATAAATGAGAGGATCGTCGTGAGAGTAATTGCTGCGAAGACGAAAACCGGAGCCCCCATTGATGCGGAGTGATCACCGGCAACAAACACCCCGGACAAGGTGCTGTTTTTATCACCTCTACTCATGGGATAAGACTTGCTTGGGTCCGTATCCATCGTTGGTCTCATGGGTCTCAATTGGCCTGCGATCGTGACGTATCTGTAGGCCACGACATGGCACACCTTGCCATAGTCAAAATCGGATGCTACATGATAATCGAAAAGGATTGGCGCATCTGATTTGGAATCGATCGAACTTGATGAGGAACGGCAACGATTCGGAATCCAAGTGCTTCCCCTCTATTTCCCTCTCCGAAATGCTGGCCGAAAGAGAATGCCCTCACGAACAGGGGTGTCCTTCCTCTATGCGAGATGAATTGTGCGTCGAGAGGATTAAAGGAGGGACTTGAGTCTTATTTATAGAGCTTTCGGCTGCAGGCCCTTCCATCAGAAATCGGATGTTTTGTTGACAAAATAAGTTAGATCGGCTTCTTCATCCTTGTGGTGGGTGCTGGGTGAGAGATGACTATTCAAGATTTATGGGTAACACCTTACCGCGGACAAAGTTGGGTAAATGAAAGCTGTCATTGCTAGTCGGTCTAGTTTAGCTTGACGGTAAAAAGCTGTTGAAAAAAAAGTTTCATCAGGCACAAGGAATTCAACTCAGCAATCAGTAGCAACCATTGCTACAGACGTTGCTGGAAACGAATTGCAAAGGTTGAATACGCAAGAGTTTTCTTCAGAAATAAACAGATCAGACTGGGAAATGCCTAAATTAAAGTGAACAACAGATCACTTTTGAGAAGAACATGGAATCATGACGATGACACCCAACTTCTTTTCTATCACTGATATAAACTGCTCACGCTACGAAATCAACACATTCAGTTCTTACTTTTACTCACTGACAAGCGCCATAGTAGCTCCCAAGCATTCCAGGAGACTGAAAAGTTAAAGAAAAAAAAAAACGCCAGACAAAAAGGACTTCAGCAGAGCACAAAAAGGAAGGTCTACACCAATATAAGCACTGGAAGAGGGGTCGTCGTTAACGAATCAAGAGATGGAGAACCTTCTCCTTCTCGGCTTCGTAACATCCACCACGCCGTCGACGTCGACGACGTTGGAATTGTCTTTCAACCTGTGGCGGAACGGGTTCAGCTTGCCTGAGAGTTTTGGTCATCGAAGAGAAGAAGGTGGCCTTTTTGGCACCTCCCTTGGAGGACGTCACTCCTTGGCTCTTCGGGTTGTTCATATCAGAGATGTACATCTTCATCATCATTAGCTCGGACCTTAAGGTTTCGTTCTCCCTGACCAACGACACATCAGCCAGCACTTGGCTCCTCGTTGCCACGGGATGAGGTCCGTCGCGGCTGTCCATTCCACTCCTGAGCTTCAGCTGGTCGTGGTAGAGCGCGTGCAGAACGGTCTGCACGGGCAACCGCTTGTTCTGCGAGGCATGAAGCCGAGCTTCAGGCGACAGTTTCAGCGGGTTCATCACACTGCATCCTTTCTCCCGCTCTATCTCATCAAGGTTTGGATGGGCCTGCAAATTCGGTATTTGCTCATTGTCAAATAACACATTAATCAATCATGATGAAAACTCTTCAACTTTAAAGCGTCGATTGACATATAAATTCTTCATACCCTTTCAAAATTTTGAACAGTATTTTGAATTTTGATGAGAAAGCAAAAGGAATACTTCTAGAGTTGCGGACCAGTACTCAATATTGCATTCCTTACCTTGAAGTATATATCGATTGCTCGGTACAGATCATCATCGACTTTTCTAGCCGCCTTTGGCACGAGGGTCGCGATCGCATTGAACTTCGAGATGCTGAGTTCGCCGTATATCGCAATTTCTCCTAAATATGCATCGACCATCTTGGCAACTCTCTCCATTGGTGCAGAACAGGCCTCCTGGAAGTCGCCACTGAACACAGCCACACTCTTTTCCTTCTTCACGAAAGCCGAAATAATTCGCCTAACACTCTCCAGATCAAACAGCCGCTCGCCATCATAGCTGAACGACAAAACGAGAAGATCGTCCACTGTCACATGCTGTAAAATCGAAGAGACTCGTTTCTCAAGCTCTTTCTTGCAATTGGTCGACGCTTGCAGAAAGATAGCAGCTCGGAGAAGGCAGCAAAGGAAGTTAATGGGAAAAGCAGCTTTTTCTGGGAGGAAAAGCGCGACTATAGATTCAAGTAACTCGCGCTGCTGATCTAGACCATGGGAGTCGTTGATGTCAGGCGACTTGGTTCCGACGCCAGAATGATCTCGTACAAGTCCTGGGAGAGATCTTTCTGCGTAAGTGATGATAGCCATGGCCAGGATAAGGGCCTTTGCACCTCTTCGTTGCATTGCTGCAATGATCTTTCCAAAGAACGCAACATTTAACACCGATAGCTCGATTGTCCACCAGTTGGATGGAGAACGGCTCGGAAAGATCGCCTCTTTACATACCTGCAATAGCAACCACGGTCCGGATTACACATCTCTTAGTGCCCCCTTATCCTAATCATCTTAATTGCAAGGTGAAGCAACCGCAAACTCAAAATCTTTACCTTGGCACTTGCCACGTCGAGACATCTTTGAACAATCTTGAGGTCCTCTGCCATGGGAAGAAGATCCTCACATGACTTCAAAACAAGGATCGTGCCAGATAGGCTCGAGAAGGCCACCTGAACAAGGAAGTCCTCAGTACGGCCCGCAAGGTTGTCGTCACAATACCGGTCTGTCATTTCCAGGTACTCCGCAGCACAACGAAGAGCTGCAACATCTTTCACCGTGATCTCGAAGTCGTCGTTGTAGCAGAAGCTTGCCACTTTCTCAAATACCTCTGGACCTCCAGGGATGTCGGACAGATCGATCCTGGTCAGGTCCACTTCCTTCGACTCAATCACCATCTTCCTCACGTAGTTGCTCTTTGCCACTAGCATGAACTGCCAAGAAGCAATTGAATTTGATATTTCATCTCCAGAACCTAGACTACTCCACAAGATGACCACGAACTCAATACTCATACCATACCTTATGGAGAGAGAAATTTGCTTTGCCTACTTTGACGTCGACATCGGCTGGAATTTTTGAGAGAGAAGCCTGCGCGAAATGAGCAATTCACAAAATCTGTAACTTAACCACGGGAAATTCAGATAGACAAAGCATGGATTCAACGTAGGAGAGTAATTACCATTGACCAGTCCTCTCCATGGCAGCAGGGATCTCGCCATTGCTCTTCACATGAGAAGCCATGACTCAAATCAATCCTCTTATGCAGGAAGAGTTTTATGCTGGGGGTGTGAGCTCTTCGGGCATTTGATCAAACCCAACACACGGTGCTCCTCTATGCAAGTTGAGTTGAGCTCACTTGTGCTGCCTCACCGGCTGGCAATTAGTAACCAGAAAGATTTCACTTTTAAGGTTAGTCAACTACGAACTTGGTTAACATTAGATAAAGAGAGAAGCAATATTGCAACGATAGGAGAAAGATTGAAGAATAGGAGTCGTACCCTGCTCTTCCAAGTTCCTCTGTTCCTTTCTCGAGCTACTTCTGAACCCTGTTTTGATCAGGTTTTCCCTTTCCTTTTCTTCTTTTTTCTGTGGATGAGAATATCAAGAACCTCATGATTGGAACTTATCGAGAATGGATTCATGCAAGATTCAGCAAAAGTCCCGCTCAAAAGTGGACCCTCTTGATCCGAAAACTTGGTATGGTTTTAGTTTCGGTAAGCAGATTTCAGACGCCAGAGTCGCTTGCTTTGTCGATTTTTTTTGTCTTTTTTCCTTCCTTTCCTTCTTTGGAGTCCCAAAGATAAGGAATCGGTCGGGATCCCACAGCAATCGGAACCCGTCGCTGTCGAGGAATGAGTTACTCCCGCGTGGCATTTCCGCAGCGAGGTCATCCACTCTCGCTCTGGTTGGAGCTACAGATTCATTTCGTGACACAGCCGATCTCTGTGGATTGAATTGAATCGAGCAGGCCTCTGTTTATCTCGAAAAGCAGTCGCCGTCGACTGATTGGATGCACAATGCTTGGAAGTTTGTGAGCTATATGTTGTGCTCGAACGGTGTCTCAATTGTGAAAGAAATCGAAAGAGATGAAGTACAGAAGAAAAGGAAGAAACAGAGGTAAAAACCAGAGAACAAAGTTGATACACATCCTTCCACAGGAGATCATCATATGCTCTGCTCGTACATTCTTCATCTGAGAGCTTGACTACTCTTCCTCACACTCTGTTCTCTCTATATATTGCTGTTTTCACATCTTCGGTTACAACAACAACAGAACCACTATATGGTATGTTAAGATAACAGAAAAAACTGTTGAGTAACAACTGAAAGTTGTTAGGCAAAACAAACTCCTTCTTCATTTGCAGTTGAAACCATTCCTTTCTTTATGGATGAAGATGCAATGCTGGAGCCACCAGTAGCACGACGTACTAGAGTTGTATGTTTTGCATAGGCAACACTATGTGCCGATTGTATAATCTCAACATCCCCCGCAACTGGAGAGAGGGTGGAAACCGAGACCCAGTTTGGTGCGAAGTTGAAATGTTCCAGTCGAGACAAGGCCTTTGTGAAGATGTCATGGTGGCGACGGGAACATATTGGACACGTAAAGAGCCTAACGAAACTTTCTCTCGGACGAAGTGGAAATCAACTTCAATATGTTTCGTCGAGCATGCAAAACAAGTTAGCAAGGAGAGAGATTGCGGATGATTATCACAAAAGAGTACCGTAGGTGAGGAAAGAGAGATCCCAATGTCACGGAGAACAAAGGCAATCCAGGTAAGGTTAGCGTGAGCGAGAGCCCCGTTTTCTTAGTGACCAAGAGATGATATTGGAGCCAAGATATGTACAAAAACCGGTAGTAGAGCGTGCGGTATTAAGACAACCAGTCCAATCAGCATCCGAGAAACCATATAAGTTCATGCTGCTATTGGAATGAAGAAAGATTCCCGGATTAAAGTGCCTTTGACATACCGAAGAACCCTTTTGACTTAAGGAAATCAGCAACAGTGTGGGTTGTTGCATTTTTTGACATGTAAGATTCGTTGCATATGCAAGATCGGGGAGTGAGAGTGAGATATTGCGGACCACCAACCTCGTATTCAAGGGGATTGTTAAGACAAACGAGAATCCTATAACGTGGATAAGGACCTAAAAGACGGGAGTTGAAATAGGTTTGCATCTTGCATGTGGGCTCTTTAAGTAGATCAAGAGCATACTTAGTTTGACAGAAAGAGAACATCGAATTACGTTTGGCTTCAATACCAAAGTAGTGAAGAGAACCAAGGTCTTTCATTGAAAAGTGGTACTCAAAGACTTAATGAAGTCAAGAAGTCGAGGAGAGGTGCCGTGAGCACAATGTCATCAACGAACGGCGGGATTGTGTCCGGCCCCGGTGAAACACAAAGAGAGAGGGATCTTTGTACTACAAAAGAAACCCGATTCAAGTGCGAATTTCTCAAACCAGGCACGCGGAGCTTGACGTAGACCATATAAAGATTTTTGGAGTAAACAGACATGATGAGGTAGGTCGATGTATGAAACCGGGAGGTTGGTCCATATAGACATTCTAGGAGCCATGTAAGAAGGCATTTTTGACATCTAGTTGATGAATAGGCCTTTTGACCATACGACGATAGAACAATACGGATGGTTGCCTGTTTGACCACCTGTGAAAGTTTCAGCAAAATCAACTCCTTCTTCTTGGTGAAAGCCTTTTGCCACCGTCAGCCTTTAATCTGCCAAGACTCCCATCGTGCTAACTTGGTTTTAAACACCCATTTGCCGATGACATTCATTCGAGCGGTTCTTGGAACCAAAGTCCAAGTTAGATTTTCGACAAAGCATCCATTTCTTCTTGCATTGCTTGAGACCACCATCATGAGCCAGGCTATTTAAAGACTTTGGTTCAACAGTACGTAATATTCGCTAAGGCATACCGGGATTTGGTTTGACTATGCCGACTTAAGGCGGTATGCATAGGATGAACAGTGGTGTGTGGTGAGGTTGATTGTGAATAGGAAGGCTCAATTCATCGAGTGAGAGATGAGGGCTTGAAAAAAGATCAAAGTGTGGCGATAGAACCGTGGGTTGGTTCGTAGTATGTGGTAGAAGAGGTGGGCCAATCGTTGAGCTCTATCATCTTGAAGATGACCAGTATGATAGTTAGAAGGATGGTGTGTGGGATTCTTCTTGATAGAATCAAGAAAATTTATCTTGTCAACCCACTTTTGATATAAGGAGGTATAATGAGGATAATCAGCAGTGAGCTTCTTAGTAAAGGGAAAGAAACTTTCATCAAATTTCACATTGCGACTAATATAGATCCTACCATCGTAGGGACCGGGCACGATAGCCTTTTGGCGCTCACTATATCCCGGAAAACACAAGTAAGAGATCGTGGATCAAATTTATGTTGGGCATAGGGCGAAGACAAGGATAATAGCTGCCAAAAACTCTCGATGATCATAACTTGGATCATGTTTGAACAACAAGCGTGAGGAGAATCCATCCGACTTTGGAGTGGGAAGTGAATTAATCACATAATGTTAAGAATGCATCACCCCGAAATGCAATGGAGTTCTAGCATGATAGAGCATAGTCAGCCCAACTCTACAACATGGCGATGTTTCCGTTCGGAAATACCATTCGTTCGTGTAAGGACAAGAAAGATATTGCTTGAATACCACAATTCAGATGAGTTCGAAATCTGAACTAATGAATTCACCACCACCATCACATTGAAACCCTTTGATTTTGTGATCAATATTTTTAAACATAAGAAAGATATCATAGAACTCGACTTCAACTTCATTGGATAAAGCCAACTATAGCAGAGAAGTTGTCCATAAAAACAACATAAAATCGAAATCCCTAAAAGGAGGTTGGAGAGACCCCGTATATCACAATGAATTCTTTCAATGGAATCGTAGTAGAGTCGACAAAGAGAAAGGTAAGGCAAGTTTTTAACAAGGGGACAATTGCCACATACAGAGGAAGTTTTCTTATCACGAAATCACGTTGTTTCGATGAAGATACCTCACAATTTGTGAGTTGCTATGAGCAAGACTTTGATGGATATCCTCTCATGATTTATATCTTTGTGTGAACAGAGCTCGAGTTGCCATTCGATCCACTTAAAGTCCCCCAATTTTCTTTCCGCATCATGTGGAATTTGTGTGATTATCCTTTACATAGACACCATATTTGTCAAACACAAAGGAGCAAGGAAAATCATTGGTTAGTTTTGAAATTGATGAAGATTTTTCTTGATTTCGGGAACCACCAACACATCATTGAGAGGTAATGTATCTAGTTGACAATAACAAGGCATCACCAATATAGGTAATAGGAAGACATGAGCCATTTCCTATCTAATGCCGGTATACTTGGAAAGGTTATGAAGTATACCAGATCAGCGTTGGGGTTGTGCCCTGTATCTGGATACCATTCACCGCTGTTGAATCTTCAAGGTGCATTGCCGCAAGAGCTTGAGGAATAATATTGTCTTGATAAGAATTTCAAAACGATACCAACACCGAAGAGCATCATGCCTGGTCGTTTGCAAATTTGACAAGTTACTCGAGTTCCATTCGTTACTTGCTCTTCTAGCAAGATCTTGGGTCTGTGAAATTTGAGAGGGATAGATTTGGTATCCAATACCTCTATGATGAACCAGTGTAAGGTCGAAAACATTGTTACATAAGTTATTTTGCGGTTTAGAGCACCGATCGGGTTTGCGCAGTCTATAAGGCTGACTTCTTCCTTGAAATCCATAGCTACGACCTCGATTACCAAGGTGCTCCTCTGCCATAGTGACGTCCACCACGGATACTCCTCTCTGTCCCATAAATGCAAAATTAAGTCGATTTGATTCTCTTCAAACATCGTCTTCTTCCACCTCTATATTCCTTTCCTGTAATAAGCCAAGTTAGGATTATTTGATTTGAAGGGTGTGCTTCAAACCTTTCCGTTGTGATATAACCTCATCATAATCAGCTGAGGTTTCAAACAATACATCGTCGTTCAAGTTTTCATACTCCGAGCCTAGGCCCTCCAAGACACCAAAAACTTTAGTTATCTCATCCAAGTTTTCCTATTGTTTAATTGATTGCATATCGGTTTATACTCTCTAAGATAATCAGATAGCTGCCGATTTCGTTTCTAATATGCTTGAAGCTTTCCTCGCAGCTCAAACTCTTTAGCTACCGATCTCTCGTAAAGCGATTGAAAGTTTGCCATACCTCATAGGATGTCTCCGCGATGATCAATCAGATATTCTCAAACGCACCACTTATCCATGAAGAGATCTTGATCTCGTTCTTAATCTGGATTCGCTTGCCTCAATCTCTTCGATGTTAACTTGCAATCGCTGAGGAGGTGGTAGGATTTCTCCATTAACGGCCAAACAATTCTTGATTGCGAAGAAATCTAAGAAATTGTGCTTGCAGTAGAAAGTTGTCTTAAAGCTTGATTGTAACAAAGTTAGCAATGTTTACATGGATGGGAAAAGAATATCTTGGTGTTCGTGGGCCATTGATGTGTGCACGAAAAATGGATCAAGATTCACGGTTAAGCTCTCGGAGAAGGCTCATACCATGTGAAAGAAATAAAGAGATGAAGTCGAAGAAAAGGAAGAAACGAGGTAAAACCGAGAACAAAGTTGATACACATCCTTCCACGGAGATCATCATATGCTCTGCTCGTACATTCTTCATCTGAGAGCTTGACTACTCTTCCTCACACTCTGTTCTCTCTATATATTGATGTTTTCACATCTTCTTACAACAACAATGGAACCACTATATGGTATGTGAAGATAACAGAAAAACTGTTGAGTAACAACTGAAAGTTGTTAGGCAAACAAACTCCTTCTTCATTTGCAGTTGAAACCATTCCTTTCTTTATGGATGAAGATGCAATGCTGGAGCCACCAGTAGACGACGTACTGAGTTGTATGTTTTGCATAGGCAACACTATGTGCCGATTGTATAATCTCAACATCAATCACGTGTATGCACATCAAATTATTGCATTGCAAGATATTCCTATACGCAGAAATCAAACCTTAGAAGGTCAAGTGAGACAAAAATCAGAATTTAGTGCAGAATTTTTTCTTGTATAAAGTTTCAATCGCCATAACAACTCGCCTCATTGCATCATTCCTGGAAATGTTCCTCCTAGCAATTTCTATGGATGTTATTCAACTTCGTGACAGGGAACACCAGCGCCGATGGGGTCATCGACGGAAGTTTTCGTCCACAATTTGGTAGCCCAATAGATGGAAGTGGGCCAGAGAAGAGACAGAGGACTTTGGACCTAAGTGCAACTTGAACTCGTGCACCACAGTTTAGTCCCTTTCATGGAAACCCACTAATCCAGTGATTCCTAATCGATGTCCCCTGTTTTGGACACACACACATGTACATACATAGAGACGCATATCTTCCTTCCTCAACCGATTACTACACCGAGATAAGGTGGCTGAGAATCTGTTGCTAACACGAGAATCCATTTTGATATGTAATAGAGGTAATCGGGTTGGCATAAGAATAGCCGTAAAGAGAGACACGATATCGAGTTCGTAGGGGTTGTTCACGAAGAGATACAGTAAGGGTTTATCGGATAGATTTATATAACGCGCTCGATTTCTCACCTAGAATTTGTAAGGCGATTCCTCAAACCAATTTGTTGTACCTGGCGCATTGCATGGTTTGATGTGAAAGATGAGCGTGATCAATCATAGAAGTTCAAACTATTATTAAAAATTATCCACGTCG
This sequence comes from Rhodamnia rubescens, assembly GCA_021437795.1. Classification (NCBI taxonomy): domain Eukaryota; kingdom Viridiplantae; phylum Streptophyta; class Magnoliopsida; order Myrtales; family Myrtaceae; genus Rhodamnia; species Rhodamnia rubescens. Next base: position 783,531 of record JAILYA010000108.1, read on the forward strand.
GTTGTTAAGATGCGCGTGTGAGTTGTGTTATAGAAGTTTCATATCGGATAATTGATATGAGGTAGAAGCAGTTAATATATCCTGGTTAACTCATAACTCATTGGCTTGCTTTTAAATAATGTGAGTCCAATTAGATATATTTAGGACAATTCGAGCTCGAGCTCCCTTTTGGTGATTTTCCTGGATGAAGGTATTAGAGCCATGGCGAGAAAAGACCGTGGACAGTCATCCTATATTGGCTTAAGTTTGGATGTTAGCACCGGTTGGGCAAAGGTTTAGGATCGAGTCGATATAAATTTTTTTTACAACATTTTTCATTCGGTTCGATCGATAACTGGTCCATTTCATTTGTCGTCCTCCTTAATTTTAACTAATTTAGTTAATATGCAATGTAGTCCCTGAACTTTTAATTTATTTAATATGGTCCCTAAACTTTTGGCACATGTTCAATGTAGCCCATAAACTACATAAAATGCTTAATGCAATCCTTCCGTTAATTGAGTACGTACAATATTGAACATTTTTTTATAGTCTAGAGATTAAATTAAGTTTGTACCAAAAGTTCGGGGATCATATTGCATATTGCGCTAAAGTTCAAGGACCGCATTGAAGAAATTAAAAAATCGGTGATCACCTTACACATTAAACTAAAATTCAAAGTCGGTTTGTGTCACTTGCCAAAATTTTGTCATGTAAACGAGAGACAATGCAGTGTTTCTCGATAAGAGAAAATGGTGAAGAAGCTGCAACAATTGTTCAAGTGGCCCAGCAGCTGTGTGGGAGTCCCAACGTTATAGTTTGGTTTGATTCACTTGACATTGAAGAACAAGAGCTGCCCGGTTCAATCTAGAAGTGGCACCTCCCACTTTTTCTTCTTTCGAATTTTGCTTTTTAAACTCTGCTGCATTTGACTAATCGAGTAAGAAGTGTCGAACATATTCATACCTAATAATTTTTCACAAAGTGGTGACGAAAAGATCTAACTTATACAAATCTTTTCACTTTGCGATTCGATCCAATCCATTGGGAAAGAGTCAATAGATACCTTTTCGGGGCATAAATTTAAGTATCATCATATCGTTGCTTTTTCTTTTCTTCTTTGCTTTTTTAAGCCTTTGTCCTTGGGACAAAAATAGATACAAGAATAGAATTCTAAAATCCTAAGAATTTCACATGGATGATATTCTCATATGATAAAAATGTGAAAACTAATTTTAGCTCATAAAATGATGACACTCCTAAGATGGCAGAGAAGGTTTTCTTCGTCATGTGGAGTAACGTTGATAATTTGCAGAATTCGATTATGAAGTGCTATGGCCGAGGTAAATCTCAAACTTTCGATGTTAACTACGGTTTGCAATTTCACTAAAGATGATGTATTTATGAGAGGAAATGTAACGTTACTCGAAAATCGTTTAAAATTTTCAATTAGAACAAATGTTCTTTGTAATGTATGTCCTTGTTTATATTAAGCAACTCAATTTGTCATGCGATTGATAAATCTTTATGTTTCTAGCTGTGCCCTTATCTTTTATCGCTCTTAGCCCATGGGCCTGCATTGCTGATTAGCCACTTACGATGGTTTGGTAGTGATCGACCCATGTGGCCAGGATGCATAGTGGAGAAGCAAAATTGACATGGGTGAGGAGGGGCAGAGGGAGAATTACCAAAAAAATCTTAAATTTATTATAATTGTGCCAATTCAGTTGTAATTTTTTTTTTGTCAAGTCAGTCAACATTTTGTGATTGGGCCGGTTCGATTCATCCGGCCAATTTTAGCCAATCGACCATCCGGCGACATATTATTTTAATATTTTTTATTTTTTTTTTTTGTCTTTCTTTCTACTTTGTTTTCTTCCCTCTTCTTCCTCTCGATCGGTCACCGGTGACGCCCGACTAGCGAGGTTGACCTCGCCAGCCTAGATTTGGCAAAGCTTAATCTCACCGTCACCAGGCAAGACCATCTTTGGGTGAGGCGACGTTAGCCCGGCGATGGTGAGGTCGCCGTTGTCGGCCCTTGGCAAGGACGACCTTGCTAGCCGATCGTTGCCTCGGCCAGTCACCGGTGACCGGCCGGAGAAAGAAGAGCTAAGAAAATAAAGAAGACAAGAAAAAGAAAAAAATTTAAAAAGTAAAATATATTATGCCCCCATTTGGATGGCCAGCTTTCATGTCAACGTCACCACCAAAATTAGTTAGATTGACTAAAGTGGCATAATTACAAAAGGTTTAGAATTATATCGGCAAAAAAAAATATAGTTAAATCTACACAATTGCAATAAGTTTATGACTTTTTTGATACTTTTGATTATAATTAACTTACTAATAATGTCATCCTATCGTGATGACTTTAACCGTAATTCTTGTTAGCTAGCCAGTTACAGAGTTTCTCTATTGGAGTGCATGCACAGATATGGAGGTCATGTGAGGAATCTCTTCTACGTCTGAAATCAGAGTTTCCCATGTTGAAAATCTATCAGATTATTGCACTACTTGATTGATTAACCAAGACCTGTCCAATCCGCGGTAAAGATGGGTTCTCTTTTCTTGTTTAATCTCATTATTAGGAAAGAGTTGTCCTATACGGTATTGGCATTTTGCATTATGCTATTTGTCTTTCATAACCAAGACCTGTCCTGTCTGAGGCATAGATGGATGCTTTTCTTTAATCGTGTATTAATCAAGTAGATTAATATAACTTACTACCTAAATAGATTTTGGTATCTAGCTAATTGTGTTTATTTTTCTTTTCCCTTCCATCCTTCCATCAATTTGGCGGGCTTCCCTATCACCTTCCTTTGTTTTATGCACAAACGCCGTACTAAAAGCCAAGTGAGTCTCCAATGGCTAGGATCTTTTAGGAGGAAAATTAATCTCTGTGTTTTGTTTAACGGAAAACTCAAAGATTTGAAAAATATATTCCGAAAAATGACTGGTTATATCACTTAAAAAAATGAATAAATTAAATATTTTCATCACCAACGAAAATATTTAGATATAAAATGTTGTACTTGATGAAAATATTTAGCTAATTTTTCTTAGTGATATAATTAGTCATTTTTCAAAAACTATCTTTCAAATTTTGAGTTTTTCATGAAAAAATGCACTCTATTTATGACTTTCCCTTTGGAATATTTTTTTTTATATAAAAAAATGATGTGCAATGGTGCATATCAATAATTGGTTATATTTTGAAAGATTTTGCATGTTTCAAAATCAATAAAAATCAAAAGTGTGACATGTCGTAAAATGCACAAGCAAATTAAAGTTAAGAGTGGAGATTCCGCATGAGGACAGAATCCAATAAAAATCAAATCTTTCGCTCTCCATTATTTAGAACTCAGGAGGTCCCCAGACACCAGCTTACCCTTTTATTTATGTTTTCCTTTATATCATAGTTCTGATTAGTAGGTCACAAGTTATGGACATCATTCACATGTATACTCAACTAAATTTACATATGGGTGATATTCATGTATGTAACTTACCAATCAGAAGACTGAGCAGGAGGAAATCAATATTTTTTATACCAAATAGAGTCAAGGGATTGCTTAAGTTGACACCCGCAATTAGACTCCCCACTTGAGCCTTAGGTTCAAATCAATGCATTTGCAAAAGTACGGGCCTGTGTGTCAACGGTAATTACTCGATGAGTGATAGATAATGAAAGCTGCTCCAACCAATAAAGATTAGATGATTTTTTAAGGAGTCACGGATGCCCTGCTATCATTATAAAATAACATCAATTACTGATTTGTGTAACGACAATGAGACGAATTGCATATATAGATTCGTCATTGATAATCAAAGGAAAGGCGGAGAATATTCAATATGAGCAATTTGAACTCCAAATACTATTAAGTTTCATTTCTTTCGCTCGGCAGAGAACATTTGATATAAAACTCTAATCAAATGCAAGTTGAACAAATATTATAATTTTTGTTTCTTTCCCTTCATCCATTTGTCCTAGAGGATCTTTTTCTCTCTCTCTCTCTCTCTCTCTCTCTCTCTCTACCATCACTCCTATAAATGTCGTGCTCAATCAAACGAACCCTCCAACACTATCGGCATTCCCTCTCAGTTTCAGCAAAATGTCTCTCTTCTCCCTCTTCCTCCTCCTGCTGTTTTCTCTCCATGTTAGTTTTCTCAAGCTCTCTTCCCTCCCCTTCCACACACCATATTCACTGCTCATCCTGTCGTCGAAGTTCGCATGCATTAACATTTATAGTTCGTCGATCATGTTTGTGTTCCTATATATGTTGAAAGAGGCATACGTGAAACTCGAACCATGAAGTGAAAAGACATACACAATGCTTGAATATATAGTAGATACGTGTGTAAGTACTGTCAGTCTCAATCACTTATGCCAAACCAGACATGTAGTATTGACAAAGAAAAAAAGGGACTGCATTATCATTCAGATTGTGGACTAAGTTAAGGATCTGTCAAGAATATCTATCGTGCTATCTATTTTATTCGTAAAAGTTGATTTCATTCTTCTTATCTTGCGGATATAACTTCTTATTAATTTGCTTACGAAAATTTGAACATTCATTACGGTTTCATCCATGTCCCGTGTATATAATGCAACGGCGGTTGTTTTGTAGCCTTTTTGTCTTAGAACTGAGTTGTAAAAGTGCGTTTTAGGGTTACAACATCTTTAAACTAGGTGAACTATCCGTCGCATCATGCTAACTTTCTAGTCACTCGCTGATTTTCTCTGTTGTCCCGCTGTAGGTTGTTTCCACTACCGCCAGAACCGCCATCTCCGCCAACCCCCTTGCCGGAAATGCCAACTCAATCCCTCCCAGAGAATACCTTGTCCGTTACTGGAATGAACAAATCACCAACAACCTCGCCATACCACCACTGCTCACATCCAAAGTTTCACCCTTAACTACTGCAGAGACAACACTTTTCGCCCAGCTTACGGCTCAAGATGCTATCTCCGACCACCTCCGATCTTTCTGCAAGGCAGCACAACTGCTCTGCTTCCCGGACTTGTCATCCTACCAACTTGGCAAGGACGATCGATTTTTCTACGATGTCATTAATGGTGCCACAACCCTGGCAGGTAGTATGAACGTGAACGAAGGCGTGGAGCCTGGCAAATTCTTTCGGGAATTGATGCTGAGGAGTGGGAATGTGATCCGGATGCCGGATCTTGATTTGAAAACTCCTAAAAGGTCGTTTTTGCCGCGCAGCATTTCCTCTGGATTACCGTTCTCCACTTCGAAGCTCGCCGAGCTGAAGCAAATCTTCCATGCTGGGGACGATTCCACTCTGGAGAAGATCATGGTACGCACGCTCAGCCTGTGCGAGAAAGCACCGATCCAAGGTGAGACCAAGCGATGTGTTAGCTCTGTTGAGGACATGATCGATTTCGCCACATCAATACTGGGCCACGATATCAAGCTTCATTCCACGGAGAGTGCCGGAGGGTCGAAGCGCGATATCTTGATTGGACGAGTGAAAAGGATTGACGGGAGTCGATCGGGTGCGCCCGTGGCATGCCACGACAGTCTATTTCCTTACATGGTTTATAATTGCCATGCGGCTCCGACACTCCATGTTTATGAGGCGGATATATTGGATCCCATGTCCAAGGCCAAGATCAACCACGGCGTCGCCGTCTGTCATATGGACACGTCGGCCTGGAGTCCAAATCACGAGGCGTTCCGTGCGCTCGGGTCGGGCCCTGGTCGGATCGAGGCCTGCCACTGGATCTATGGGGTTTATGCGGTCTGGACAGGGGCCAATCTGTAATGGGGAAAAGAATGAAGTGTGGGTTAGATTGAATAATCCAGGTTGGACCTGGAGACCGAGAGAAATGAGCCGCTAGCTCCATCCCAAGTCATCATTTGCTTAAAGGCATTATCTAATGTGGTATCTGCTTCCTAATATCCACGACTATTGTCGTGACTCGTGTACATATGTAAGTGTTTTTATGGTTTGTCAACGTCAAGTGTTTGTACAACTTTGATCTAAATTATTGTGGTGGGCATGCCAAAAAGTTTGTTATGGTACTTGCTTTGGGAAGTATTTACTAATATTCATCTCTTTCCAGAACACAACATGACTCCATGTCTCAAATTCTTAAACTGTGTTATTTCAAGGTCAGATTTTTTCTTCTTCTTTAAATTTATTTTTGCATCTTCTATTTCTACCATCAACGCCTTGACGTCAAAACAAAATGGAATTATAAGAGATTAATGGATATTTGAAGGAAGGACCTCGCTTATCGATCTCCCTTGACTCAACGGCAAATGTAAACATCTTCAGATTATTACATATGGAATAATGAACGGCTCCTGTGGCCAGGATGCATAGTGGAAGTAAAATTGGGCATTGGTGAAGAGGGGTTAACAGAGAGGTTGTCGAGTTTCAATCGAAGAAATCATACAGAATCGGGTTGGACCCGGCTTTCTCGATGTGGTCCCAAAGTTTGCGGACTCTACATCGATAAATCCAGGTTCTTTCGATGTATTCCGTCGTTGGGATGCAAGAGAGATCACCAAGAACGAGTGGGGATGAAGCTACTATATTCTTTTATGAGCCGAACGCACGAGCGTAGATACTTGGCTACCTGGAGACCTATGGACACCCTGCAAGCCTCGCGAATTGTCCGAGTGGTCTGCGCGAGTGGTCCTGACTAGAGCTACTTGCACGCAGTTGTTGTTGTTGGAGTTCAAACAAGTGACCTCCAATTTCTGAGTTAAAAATCTCCGGACTTGCAATAGGCAAATTGTTTCATTATTTTGTCCAGCTCACTGGGTCAAGATGATTTTACGAAGAAGATCTAATTGTTTTATAATTGTGAGGGGGTTTGGATGAAAGTTCTTAGGCTCTGATTGAGAAGTAGAGGTGTGAAAATGGGTTGAAAATCCATTTCTAACTCACATTCAATAAGATGGGTTATCTATGGGTAGTTAAGTTTTAATAAATGGGTTGTCTTGTTAATGACTTTGAGTTGTAAATCAACTATAAGATTGAGCTGCTGGATGAGTACAATGTATCCGGGACTTTTAATGTAGCGGATTTGTCACCTTACCATGCAGATGAGGAAGAACATGAGGAGATTGACATCAATGAAGACGAAGCAGATTCGAGGATGAATCTTTTTCCTAGTAGGGGAGGATGATGCACTTAGAGTTTGCGAACTAGGAATGGGCTGAAATTTGGTGGCTGTATGGAAATAGGCCGCTGATCAAAACTCCTTTGTTTGCCATGATTGACGTTGTTTTTTCGCATTTCGGAGTCGTTTTGATGAATTTTAGGCATTTTTCATAATTCCGGTGGCGTTTTCTTAATTTTGTGCTTCCTATTTTAATTAGGTAACCGTATAAAAGGGTATTTAAGACTCCTAGTGAAGAGAGGCTTTTGACATTCTATTGATTTTGATAATCGTAATTGAGAAAACAAATTGTTCGTCTTTTCAATTCCAATTCTTGTTTAGCCAATTTCTGTTGCGTTTCAAGCATTAAAAAAGTTCCTTTGAACGATCATTTTCTATCTTAACTCCCGATATAAAAGCAGCTTCTCCCATGTCCTTCATTTCAAAAATAAAAGGACAATAATTCATTTATGGTGATAACCATACCCTTATCATTCCTAGCTAAGAGAATATCATCCATATAAAGTGATGATATCACAAATTTATTCTTGGACCGTTTGACATACACACGGTGATCTTCTTCTTCGATCATCGTAAACCCAAAAATTATGGCTCGATGAAAAAATGATAGGTACCACTATCTAGATGATAGTAACCTCTTGAGAAAGAAGCGCACGAAATGAACAATTCATGAAATCAGAACTAAACCACGGGAAATTCAGATAGACAAAGCATGGATCCATCGTAGGAGCGCAATTACCATTGACCAGTCCTCTCCATGGCAACAGAGATCCCGCCATTGCTCTTCACATGAGAAGCCATCACTGAAATTAATACTCCTATGCAGGAAGTGTTTTATGTTGAGAGTGTGAGTTTTTCGGGCACTTGATCAAACACACGTGTGCTCCTCTATGCAAGTTGAGCTCACTCGTGCTGCCTCGCCGGCTGGCTATTAGTAACCAGAAAGATTTCACTTTAAGGTTAGTCAACTACGAACTTGGTTAACATTAGATAAAGGGTGAAGCAATATTGAAGAATAGGAGTCGTATCCTGCTCATCCAAGTTCCTCTGTTCCTTTCTCGAGCTACTTCTGAGCCCTGTTTTGATCACGTTTTCCCTTTTCTTTTCTTTTCTTTTTTTGCAGTGGATGAGAATATGAAGAACCTCTTGATTGGAACTTATAGAGAATGGACTTATGCAAGATTCAGCAAAAGTCCCGCTCAAAAGTGGATCCTCTTAATGTGAAACTGTGCATGGTTTTAGTTTCGGTAAGCTGATTTCAAACGCCAGAGTAGCTTGCTTTCGCGAGTACTGTTTGGTTGTTTTTTTTTTTTTTATTATCCTTCTTTGGAGTCCCAACTCTGCTTTGAGAAAAGAACATTGGTGTCGGTGGACAAGATAAGGCTTCTATCGGGGTCCCACAGCAATCGGAACCCGTCGCTGTCGACGAATGAGTTACTCCCGCGTGGCATTCCCACGATCAGGTGATCCACTCTCACTTTGGTTGGAGTTACACATTCGTTTCGTGACATAGCCCATCTCTCTAGATTGAATTGAATCGAGCTGGGTTCTGTTTATCTCAGAAAGTGGTCGCAGTCTACTGATTGGATGCACAATGTTTGGAAGTTCGTGAGCGGGATGATATGAAGCATTTAGATTAATCTATTATCTGTTGTGTTCGAGCGGTATCTTAGTGTCACGTGTATGCACATCAAATTAATCCATTGCAAGATATTCCTACACTTGTAATTTATCCTTAGAAGGTCAAGTAAGATAGAATCAGAATTTAGTACAGAATTTTCTCATGTATAAATTCTCAATCACCATAATAACTAGCCTCATTGCATCATTCCTGGAAATGTTCCTCTTAGCAATTCTTATGGATATTATCCAGCTTCATGAAAGAGAACACCAGCGTTGATGGGGTCATCGACGGAAGTTTTCGTCCACAATAGATGGAAGTGGGCCGGAGAAGAGAGAGAAGACGTTGGACCTAAGTGCAACTTGAACTTGTACACCAAAGTTTAGACCCTTTCATGGAAACCCATTAATCCAGTGATTCCTAATCGATGTCCCCAGTTTTGGACACACACACACATGTAAATGTATAGAGACACATCTACCTATTACTACACCAGATAAGATGGATGAGAATCTGTTGCTAACATGAGAATCCGTTTTGATATGTAAGAGAAGAAATCGGGTTGGCGTAAGAAAAGCTGTAGAGAGAGAGAGAGAGACACGATATCGAGTTCATAGAGGTAGTTCACGAAGAGATGCGGTAAAGATTTGTATGGTGATTCCTCAAACCAATTTGTTGTAGTAGGAGCATTGGCTTGATGTGAAAGATGAATGTGAATCAATTTGGATGTGTGTGGCGTTGCTTTGAGCGCCCTTTGAACGGTGCACGCTTTTGATGGACATGAAGTTTGGATTGTTTCAATAGGCGAAGCCCAAAGAAAGATGTGAAATTCAGCGCATGTTCTAAAAGGCCCAGATTGGCCGCCCGGCGAGACTTTAGAAGACGGTTCTGACTTCTGAACTTGTAGGAAATAAAATTTCACACATTGGATCAATGAACTTGCACCGTTGTTCAACGAGGTCCCCGAACTTGTAATCCGCTTAATCACATCATTGAACTTGTAGAAAAATGTATTGAATTGCGTCCCATCCATCTCGAGTTTCAGCAAATTCAAGCTTGGATCAATCGATTCCAGATTAAATGCCTGACGTGGATATTATCGATACCCTCGTGAATTTAAAAGGCTATTGAGAATATGTGTGGTTGTATCTTCTAATGTTGTACTTGTATTTTGGTCCTTGCTTGGTAATTACCGCAAAAATATGTTGTGGTTGTATCTTCTATTATTTGCCAAAGGTTTTGCTTGATACATACAAAAGGCTATTTATCGTGAACGAGAAACATTTTCTTCCGAGGCTCTATTTCTAGTTAAAAATATATTTTTCTATTTTTATTTTTTAGATGAGTTTCTAAACAGTGACACGCATTTGATAATGACATAATAATCGTTCCGAAATAGAAATTCGTTTGATAACAAAGATAACATTTCTACGATTGGGCAATCATGTGGGGTGAAGACCGGCGATCAACGGATGGCGACGGGCGGATAAAGGCCGGAGGCCTCGTGACTAGAGAAGGGAGACCAGCTCTCGGCGATAAGCGAATGGCAGCAGGGCACCGAGGCCGGTGAACGGCGAGACGGCGTAGCAAACCAAGCCCAACCGCGGAAGTTAAAATAGGGTGACAAGCGGCTGGCATGTGGCAACCGACGGCAAGGACTTGAGAGAGAGGGAGTGAGCAATGAGAAAAATTTGTATCTCTATTTCCATCCCAGAAATGAAAAGCAGAAAATTTCTACTTCCTATTTCTATTCAAATATATTTTTGTGCTAAAAATTTATCTTGAAAATAAAAAAAAAAATTGCGTTGCCAAACAGTTCTCTTCCAAACCTGTTCCTTAGAACTTAAAAATAGACAAACAGAAAAATAGAACTATTGTTATGCATGCCTTTAGAATTCTACTTCAATCTTGGTTTAAGCTCTAGTGCATGAGCCCCCACTGGAATGAGGTCTTGACGAGGCAATGGCGTGGTTTAAGAAAGAGGGAACCATACCCTAGCGTTGTGGTCTTGAATGAATCGGAAGCAATGGGACCATATCATGTCAACTTCATTCCGAGGAACCGACAAGCAATCGAGGTTAGCAACTTGGCAAGTTGGCATCACTCATGTCCCCAAGCAAAACCATTGGCAAGTTGAACCGGAAACACTGTGGTTTTGCTCTCGTCCCTGTCGAATCGCTTGTCCTATAAATTTGCGGCCCGATCGACCAAACCCTCCACCACATCAATCTTCAGCAATTTCCCCCATCCCCAGTTGAAGAAATACAGGCACAAAACAGTTTCAGCGCAATGACTCTCGCCTCCATCTTCCTCCTCCTCTTGCTCTCTTCTCTCCATGTTAGTCGTCTCCCAAGCTCCCCTCCTCCTCCATGCAAATTTCCATGCAGGGACAGGGCCATATGCTTAATTCGATGCTTAACTGTTTAGTTGGTATATGGCGGGTTCGCTTCTCGTGTAGATTAACTTAAACACGTGCGGATCGGTTAGTCGAATTTATCTGTCCTTTTACGTTAATGGAGAAACGTGTGTGGGACATATATGATGAAGTGAGAAATATAAGAATTTCGATAGAATGGAAAGCATGTAAGCTATAACAGTAACTTTGAGCGATCGAGCATGATATTATTAATTTTTAGAAATGAGTATCAGAACGTGATAAAACATGTTAAACTGATTGTTACGAATACATTATTATGTTGTAGAGATAATTCCCATCATATTCTAATTTTGTGTTACGTGGCTTGCACTTTTTGCATGTTTGTTACAATTTTCCGGATGTCTATTTCACTTCATTAATTATGTCGGTCGCGCAATTATATTAAGTCCATAATGTATATTCTAATCATGATTATACAGACATGCCACTCACACTCATTCCTTGATATGCTCATGTGTTGTCCCGCGACAGGTCGTGTCCACCGTCGCTAAAGCCACTCCCGAGACCAACCGGCGGGCTAACTCGATCGCTCCCAAGGAATACCTTGCCCGTTACTGGAGTAGGCAAATCACCAACAACCTCCCCAAGCCACCAGTCCTCTTCTCCAAAGCTTCACCCTTGACGGCCGCGTCTGAGGCCATCTTCGCCAAACTTGTTGCCGAAGGCACCCTCTCTGACCACCTCCTATCTTTCTGCGAGGAGGCGCAACTGCTTTGCTTCCCCAACTCATTATCTAATGGGGACGCCAAAATTATTTACCGTTTCGGCAAGACCGACTCGCTCATTGGCAACCACCATGGCAACAGCAGGTATCCTGTTGGTGTCGATACAGTTGCGGCAGCTGATGACATGAAAGTAAATGGAGGCGTGGAGCCGGGCATGTTCTTCCGAGAGTCGATGCTGAAGAGCGGGAATGTGATGCCAATGCCCGAACTCCAGGATAAGATGCCCAAAAGGTCGTTTTTGCCTCGCAGCATTTCCTCCAAACTGCCGTTCTCAACCTCGAAACTCGCCGAGCTGAAGCAAATCTTCCATGCCGCTGAAAATTCCACTATGGAGAAGATCATGGCGCAGGCTCTAGGCCTGTGCGAGGGCGCGGCAATCCAAGACGAAACCAAGAGGTGCGTGGCTTCCATCGAAGACATGATCGACTTCGCTACCTCGATTTTGGGTCATGACGTCAGGGTCCGATCCACTGAGAGCGCCAGAGGTTCGAAGCAAGATGTCTTGATCGGGGTGGTCAAGAGGATCGAAGGCAGCGAAGTAAGCGACCTCGTGGCCTGTCACCAGAATCTATTTCCTTACACTGTCTATTATTGCCATACTTTTACGAATGTCCGGTTTTATGAAGCCGACATACTAGATCACAAGTCCAAGGCTAAGATCTGTCGCGACCTAGAAAAAAAATAAACAAGTCATCTTTTTCAATTTAATGGATTATCGGGTTAATTAATTAACTAACCTAACTCGGACTCTCCCAAGTCCATACCAAATCGCAACTTAAGGTTCGAATGATTAACATGCAATGTGATTTGAATTTGGAGTCGCCACTAATCATTTTCGGTAGGTCGATTAGAAACCTAAATAAAATAGCGGGAGAAAACTATCTTATTTCTGCGAACCGCAGAGATTAAGAATCCGGGACTTGGTTACATTAATTACAACTAATGCCCTTTCGGTACCTTAAAATTCATGAAACAAATAATGGATTTGACAAATTTGATGAATTCTACTTGAAGATCAAAGAATCGATTTTTTTGGATTTTTCTTCCCATGACATTTTTTGAAATAAAGAAATTACATGAAATTAGGATGAAATAGGTTCGAGGTTACTCCCCAATTTGAACTCGTGCACCAAACTCGTCTTCGGGCTTGTCTTGACCATTGGACCGATTTGGTGACTCGTTAGACCGAGAAATCTCTTGGTCCTATCTCTCCTTCACGCTTCTTTCTCATATCGCTAGAATTTCATGAGATGCAATCCGGGCGTTGATATTTTTTTTCCTTTTGCTCTCCTTCTATTCTTGTACCATTGATGTCTCATCGTTGATATGCATTGTTATTTAACATAAAAACGTAGAGAGAAAAAAATCGGTGTAGAAAATGCGAGCAAATTTGTATTCGAAATTAAAGAAAGTTAGGGAATCACTTAACTTTCTTTTTTTTGTGCGAGCTTGAACGATGGTGATGAACTTGTGGCTTGTGTTGATGGGTGCAGAAATTGACAATGGTAGCACCGAGCTTCAAAACACTCAAGCCCTCTCAAAACTCTCTCCAAATTTTTTTCAAGAATTCTCTTTTTCCTCTCTAAAGAATTCCTCTCAAAAACTCTCTCAATTCTCTTTCACCCCAAAACTCTCTCAATTCTCTTTTCCTCCCCAAAACTCTCCTCTCTCTTCAAGAACTCTTCTTCTTTTATAGGCAAAGTTCTTCATCCTTCATTCTTCATCTTCATTTCCTCACCTTCCATTTTCATCTTCTTTTCTTCATCTTCATCTTCTCTTCTTCATCTTCATTTCCCACCTTCCATTTTCATCTTCTTCTTCATCTTCATCTTCTCTTCTTCACCTTCATTTCTCCATCTTCCATTTTCATCTTCCCTTCTTCATCTTCATCTTCCTTTCTTCATCTTCCTTTCTTCATCTTCATCTTCCATTTTCATCTTCTCTTCTTCATCTTCCTTTCATTATCTTCTCTTCACCATCTTCCTTTCCCCATCTTCTTTTGGTATTTGCAATCCCGGTCCCTAAAGTTTCAAGTATTTGCAATACGATCCCGAAGTTCCGAGTATTTGCAATACCCGAGAAAATATTACTTTCAAGCCCAAATCTTCTTGGTGCATTTTTCCACCCCATGCCTAATCTAGACGCCTGTTAAATTAAGCTTAAATATGCCAATGCTATGTGAGATGATTTTTGTTTAGAACTAAAATTAGTTCTAATTTTTATGCAAGAAAAAGGTTAGTCAAAATTTAGGCGTCAACAAGATCAACTACGGGGTTGCCGTGCGCCATATGGACACGTCGAGTTGGAGCCCCACCCATGAGTCGTTCCTCTTGCTCGGGTCGGGTCCTGGCCGGATCGAGGTCCGCCATTGGATAAATGAGAACAATCGATATGGACGAGCGCCAAGTGACAATGAAAGAACGAAGTGTGGTTAAGATGGAATAAACATGGGTTCGGCCCGGTGATCAAGAGAGAACTTAGTCTCTAGCTAGCTCCCACCCAAGTCCTCGTTTGCTTTGCTTGATAATCTAATCTTGTATCGAATCCGATATCCATAACAACGTACTTGTGTTTGGTGCGTCATAATTGTTATGATAAGTAAATCTCAAGTGTTTTCCATGATTTATAACATAGTTCCTAAATTTTGGCTCAATATGCAATGCGGTGCCTAAACTTTAGCCTAATATTCGATGTGGACCCTTAACTTTTAATTTGTTTAATATGGTCCATAAACCTTTAGCACATGTTTAATGTAGTCCATGAACTACATAAAAATGCTCAATGCAATCCCTCCATTAATTGAGTACATACAACTTTTATCATTTTCGTACAGTCCAGGAGACTAAATTGAGTATGTACCAAAAGTTCGGGGACTATATTGAACAAATTTAAAATTCATGGACCACATTGCATATTGAGCTAAAGTTCAAGGAGCGCATCAAAAGAATTAAAAAATCAAGGATCACGTTGCACATTAAACTAAAATTCAAAGTCCATTTGTGTCACTTGCCCAATTTTATCATATAAACGAGAGCCAATGCGGTGTTTCTAGATAAGAGAAAATGGTGAAAAGCTGCAAAAATTGATCCGATGATACGAAATAAACCAAGATACGAGAATAGACTTCTAAATTCCTAAAAATTTCACATGAATGATTCTCATACGTTAAAAATGTGAAAACTAATTTTAGCAATTGGGCCGATGACACTCCTAAGATGGCAGAGAAGGTTTTCTTCATCATGTGGAGTAACATTGATAATTTGCGGTATTCGATTCGAAGTGCTACGGCCGAGGTAAATCTCAAACTTTTGATGTTAACTACGATTTGCAATTTCACTAAAGATGATGTATTTATGAGAGGAAATGTAACGTTACTCGAAAATCGTTTAAAATTTTCAATTAGAACAAATGTTCTTTATAATGTATGTTCTTGTTTATATTAAGCGACGCAATTTGTCATGCGATTGATAAATCTTTATGTTTTTGGCTGTGCCTTTATCCTTTATCACTCTTAGCCCATGGGCTCGCATCATTGATTGGCCACTTACGATGGCTTGGTAGTGATCGACCCATGTGGCCGGGGCCCAAGATGCATTGTGGAGGCAAAATTGACATGGGTGAAGAGGGGTTGAGAGAGAGGGAGAATTACCAAAAAGCCTTAAATCTATTATAATTGTGTCAATTTAGTCATAAATATTTTTTTGATTCAATTTTAAAATTTTTCAATTGAACCAATTCAATCCATCGACCAATTTTAGCTATCCAACCATCCGGCGATATATTATTTTAATATTTTTTGAATTTTATTATTTTATTATTTTTCTTTCTTCCCTCTTCTTCCTATGGCTATTCACTAGTGACCGGCCAAAGGCGACGACCCATTGGCGAGGTCGGCTTCGCCCGGCCGAGATTGAGCGAGGCTCGACCTCGCCATCGCCGGGAAAGGCCATCTTTGGGCGAGGCGACGTTGGCCCGTCGACTATGAGGTTGCCGTCATTGGCCCCTGGCAAGGTCGACCTCACCCGCCGATCGTCGCCCCTAGCCCGTCATTGGTGACCAGCCCAGAGAAAGAAGAGGGAAGAAAACAAAGAAGAAAGAAAAATAAAATTAAAAAGAAAAAATTAAAAATAATTAAAATAATATGTCATTTGGACCGCAAGTGTCAACATTAGCACTAGCTCGTCAAAATTAGCCAAATAGGTCGAATTGACATAATTACAAAAGGTTTAGGGTGAATCGAAAAAAAAAAAAAAAAAAGAACCGACACAATTGTAATAGGTTTATGATTTTTTTGCTAATTTTTCCCATGTAGGAGTGATTATAATTAATTTACTAATAATGTCATCTTATCGTAATGACTTTAACCGTCAAAGACTGAGTTTCTCTATTGAAATGCATACATAGATATGGAGGTTATGTGGAGAATCTCTTCTACGTCTGAAATCACAATTTCTCATCTTAAAAATCTATCAGATTATTGCACTACTTGATTAATTAACAAAGACTTGTCCAATCTGAGGTATAGATAGATTCTCTTTTCTTGTTTAATCTCATTATTAGGAAAGAGTTGTCCTATACCGTAGTGGCATTTTGCATTATGGCATTTGTTTTTCATAACCAAGAGCTGTCTTGTCTAAAGCATAGATGGATGCTTTTCTTTAATCGTGTTTAATCAAGTAGATTATTATAACTTACTACCTAATTTGATGTCTAACATCAAATTTGTAATCCACTCAGCCTCATTTCCAATTGCTCTAAAGCAATGAATTCCGATTCCATCGTTGAGTGAGTTATGCATATTTATTTCTTGCTCGCCCAAGATACAAGCACATTCACCCAATGTCTTGTAATCCAACTAGCATCGGTGTATCCTCTTAATACAGCCGAATAATTATTAAAGAACAATCCCAATTTTTTTGTAGTTATCTTACGGTAACAAAAAATTTTGGTGACAACATTCTAGTGTTCTATTTTTTGGATTACCAATATACCTATTCAACTTACACACGAAAAAACAATAATATCGGGTCTAATACAATGCATCGCATACATTAAAGACCCTATAGCACTTGCATATTCAAGTTGTGCTCTCTTGCTATATCGAGTATTATAATTTAATTTGATTCTTGGTATAAAACATAATACTCATTTCTTCGAAAACAAGATGTGTAAATTTATTTGACATCTTTTCAATGTAATTACATTGACTCAAAGAATAATCCTCATTATGATTTTAACTTTAATACCTAAGATAGTATATATTTCATCCAAATATTTCATTTTAAAGTTTGAAATTACATACTTCTTAGTTTTAATGTCTCCAGTCATGTTTGTTCCAAAGATAAGCATATATCATCAACATATAAGCGAGACTAAAAATCCATAGTCTTTAGTGAATTTAGAATAAATACACTTATCAATACTATTATGCTTGAAATCATTGGACAATATGAGTGAATCAAATTTCTAATGCCACTTGCTTCGATGCTTGTTTAAACCCATAAAGAGATTTAACTAATTTACATACTTTCATCTCATTTTCGGGAAGAACAAAACCCTCTTTGCTGTTTTATGTAAATTCTCTCACTTAAATCTTTATTTTCTTAATACCGTCAGTCTCTAGATAATGATCTCTAGCATCAAACTATCATCTCCAAATTCAAGAACATGCATCTCATACTCATCAAAACCGGAGAAGCCACTCATGAGTGAGGATAGGTGCTTCTCTACCTTTCCCATTTTCAAGACAGAATGATCTATGCCAAGACAGAATGATCTATCCTTCCAAAGGAATGATTGCTCTTGTCGCGGCCTAAAAAAATGGGTTTCCAATTTTAGATTAATTGACTTAACTCGAACTCTCCCAAGTTCTACCAAATCGCAACTAAAGTTCAATTTTATGCATGGATTTATCTAGGAGTCGCCACTAATTGCTTCTTGGTAGGCCGATTAAAAACCTAAGTAAAGTAGCGAGAGAACTAAATTACTTCTACGAATAAAAAAATTTGAGTTCTGGGATTTTGTTACATTAACTTTTAAAATTAATGCCATTTCGATACCATTTTGATGAAAAATGTTCAATTTCGCAATTTTGATGAATTTTGAATTGAAGTTCAAAGGTGCAACTTTTTGGCCTTTATTATGAATTTTTTAAATTATTTATTTGAGTAACTTTCTAAGTTAAAAAAAAAGTACATGAAAATGAGATGGAATTGATTCAAGATTACTCCCTAATTTGAACTCTAGCATCAAAACTTGTACTCGGGCTTGTCTTGACCATTGGACCGGTTCGGTAGCTCGTTAGACCAGAAAAGTCTCTTGGTCCTATCTCTCATGCACGCTTCTTTCTCATCTCGCTAGAATTTCATGATGCTCCGTAAATTAAGAAAAGACCTAAAAGGAGTGCGATTGATTTGAACCAAGTTAGAGAAAGTAAGAGGACTTAGCTTTAGTGGAGGAAAACGCTTTGGCAAATTAATTATCGGGGTAGATGCAATCTAGGCATTGATCTTCTATCCGTTTTTGCTTTCCTTCTATTCTTGTACTATTAATGTCTCATCGTTGATATGCATTGTCATTTAACATAAAATGTAGAGAAATTAGTGTAAAAAATATGGGCTAATTTGTATATGAACTTAGAGGAAGTTAGGAAATCACTTAGCTTTCTTTTCTTGTGGCGAGCTTGAACGATGGAGATGAACTTGTCACTTGTGTTGGTCGGTGCAAAAATTGGCATTGGTAGTACCGGGCTTCAATACTCTCATATCCTCTCAAAACTCCCTCCAATTTTTTTTCCTTCCACTCCTCTCAAGAGCTCTCTCATTTATAGCCAAATTTTCATCTTCTCTTCTTCATCTTCTTTTCTTTATCTTCTCTTCACCATCTTCCTTTCTCCATATTCTCTTCTTCATCTTCTCTTCATTATCTTCCCTTCTTCATCTTCTCTTCATCATCTTTCCTTCTCCATCTTCCCTTCTCTTGGTTATTTGCAAAATAGACCATCAAACTTTAAATATTTACATTTCGATCCTTGAAGTTTTATGTATTTGCAATCCAAGTCCTTGAAGTTATAAGTATTTGCAATCCCAGTCCATGAGGACATATTTCTTTCAAGTCCAAAATTTCTTGGTGCATTTTTTACCTCATGTCTTGTCTAAACGCCCGTCAATTTAAGCTCAAATGTTCTGCCGGTCCAATTATATGCCAATGTAATGTACTCTAAAAATAAATATGCGAGATGATTTTTGTTTAGAACTAAAATTAGTTTTAATTTTTATGCAAATATTAATCAAAATTTAGATGTCAACAACTCTCTTCACCATTTTTTTTAAGCTTTACCTTAATGTCGACCAACGAATATATGTCGCTTGTCTCATTGTGTGCATCCAAATTCGTTAACAACAAAATCAAATGAAATATATGCGAATTCATATCACTAAGAAGAGAGTCAATCGAATTCTCCAATTTCTCACTCTCAGAAAGATCAAACAATAGTAAAAATAGTCATAACGGGTCAACAAGACCGATACACAAAATAAAAATAAACTAGGTAGTTTTTGTCTAGCAGAAGTGATCATGGTTGGGATGCTCATAATGGCATCTTATCAGAATGACTTTAACCCTAATTCATGACTAGCTAGCCAGTTACATAGTTTTATCCATTGGAGTGGACGCACGGATATGGAGGTTACGTGGAGAATCACTTCTACATGTGAAACCAGAGCTGCCCATTTGGAAAATTTATCAGATTACTGCACGACTTGATTAGTAGATCAATCTGAGGTGTATAGATGAAGATCTTTTCTTGTTTAATCACAATATTGGGGAGGCATTGTCCTTTGCGATATTGGCATGTTAAATGGCTTATCATAACCAAGATGTGTCCTGTTTGAGGCACAGATGGATGCTTTTCTTTAATCGAGTTCTTATCGAGTAGATCTACCTAAGTAGTTTTTGTCTCCAGCTAATTCTTTAAGTGCTTTTTTCCTGTTCAATTCCGTTTCTGTCATCAATCATGTGGGCTTTCCCATCGCCTTCCTTTGTTTTGTGCTCAAACACCAAAGACATTCCGCAGAAAATCCTTTGGAGTTCCCCACACACCAACTTTATTTTTTGACATAGGTCTACAGGAGTCCTCAGACACTGATTTTTATTTTTATTTTATGTATTCCTTTATATCATACTTCTGATTGATAGGTCTCGAGTTATGGACATCATCCACATGTATACATAACTAAATTTAATATGGGTTATATCTATATGTGTAACTAACCAATCAGAAGACTCATAATGACCCTTTTTTTGTAACAAATTGAATCAAGTGATTACTTAAGGTGATACCCGCGATTATATTCCTCACTCGAGCCTTAGGTTCCATCATTGCATTCGTGCAAGTATAAGCCTGTGTATCAACAGTAATTACTCGAGGTGTTTGGTATAATGAAACCGCCACATTTAAGCTTCGTTTGTTTACGGAAAATAACTGCTAGGAAAAACATTTTTCGGATCTTCCGGCGTTTGGTTCGTGAAAAATAAGCTAGCCAAAGAAAATATTTCCCACCCAGGTAAGAAACACCTTCACAAGTAGGGAAAATGTTTTCCTCTTTTTGAGAAGAGGAAAACAGTTTCCCTTCTCTTTTCTCCATCAATTGCTTCACGTTCGTTTTCTTTTATACTTTTTTTTTCTTTCTCTCTCTTTTTTTTTTTTTTCGTTTTCCTCTTCTTCCTCTTTCTTCCACCTTCCTCCGCTTGCTCGCGGCTCCTTCCTCTTTCTTCCTCCGCCGACCTCGAAGAAGGCCGACGAGAGAGAGACTCACCTAAGGCCGGCAAGGCTAGACCTCGCTGGAAGCTGGCGAGCTCCAACCTCGCGGCCTCGAGCTCACCGGATCCAGCGAGGCCGAGGCTCGGCAGCTGATTGTCGGTCACTAGCTGTAGCTCTGGTCGGGCTCTAGATCTGAGAGACGACTTGCTTGCCGATTGCCGCGATCCGAGAGCTCTTCGATGTGGTGGCCATATGAAAGCTCTCTTCTCTACGTGCTGAAGAAGGAGAAGATGGATGGAAGAGGGAGATGACAATGCGATGGCCAGCCGAAGAAGGAAGGTAGAAGACAAAATAAAACAATAAAAATAAAAGGGAAAAAAATAAAAGAAAATCATTGGAAAAATCAAATTTGTCCTAGAGGAATCTCTCTCTCTCTCTCTCTCTCTCTCTCTCTCTCTCTCTCTCTCTCTCTCTCTCTCTCTACCATCAGTCCTATAAATTTCATGCTCGATCGAGCGAACCCTCCAACGTTATCGGCATTCCCTCTCCCTAAAGAAATGAGCAAGATCAGTTTCAGCTAAATGTCTCCCTTCTCCCTCTTCCTCATCCTGCTGTTTTCACTCCATGTTAGTTTTCTCAAGCTCTCTTCCCCCCTTCCACGCACCATATTCACTGCCCATCCTATTTTCGATGTTTGTTTGCATGCATTTTTTCTTTTTTATCTGCAAAGTTTGCATGCATTAACACTCATACTTCGTCGATCTTGTTTGTGTTCCTATGTATGTTAGCAGAGACATGCGAAACACGGACCATGAAGTGAAAAGACATGTATATATCGGAGGTTCGTGTGTTCGCTTGTTACTAGAACATTGTGTCAGCTCAGTCAGACATAAAGCACTGACAAAGAAAAAAAAAATGGGGTGTAGATCATTCAGATTATGCGGTCTGGACAGGGGCCAATTGGTAAATGTGAAGTGTTTGAATATCTTCGATCTAGTGTCTGTTCTTGTTGTGGCGTGCATGTGAAAAAGTTTGTTTACCATATGATATTAATCTCTTTCCAGAACTTAACACGACTCCATGTCTCAAATTCGTAAACTGTACCATACCGTGGTCAGATTTTTTCTTCTTCCTTAATTTTATATTCCCACCTTATATCTCTACCATCCATCCACGCCTTGACATAAAAACAAATGGAATTATAAGAGATTAATGGACATTGGGTGAAGAAGCACCTCACTGATCGACCTCACTTGACTCAAGGTTTGCAAGTACCATTTGCTAATTTTTCTTATTAAATTTAAAAAGGGCTGCTTCTCATCATTTATTGTAAATTTTTCCATCTCTAACATCAGCATATATGAAGACTACATACCTTTTCCCATCGCAATTACTAGGGGTGATCATGGTCCGATTCCCTTGGGAATCGGGACCGGACCAATGGTCCTAATTCTCAATTTCTGAAATCGGGGACCGGATTGGAGGTTCCTAGAACTGGACCGGTGCTTGGGCGGTTTAATAGAATTGGTAAAAGCAAAATAAAAGGCAAAGACAGTTTGAAAGAACCGGCAAAAGGTAAAACTGTTTTTCAATTGCGCGGAGATGTCTTTTTCATTTTCTGCCACTCTACGCACCAGTAGCATTGAAGATGGACAGAGGAAACAGAAGAGACTAATGACAGCACCTCTAAACGTGGAAGTGGAAGTTGTGAATCAGAGCTTTGCACATTCATGTTCCTTCAATGTTTCTGTGCTATAAAAAGGAACAAAGGTCCTGATAGCGGTCCCCGGATCTATACGAAATGTCTTTCTGACTCATCATAGTTCTGTGGCTGTGGATGGGTGTGAGCATAGCAGTGACAACGGGGGAAGATCAAGGACTTGGAAAAAGGAAGAAATGTGAAATTGCTTAATTCTGACTCAGAATTAAGTCTTGTATTTTAAAAAAAAGTTGAAAATTTTTCGATTTAGGTGGGCGGTCCATCGGTCCGATTATATCCCTTAGAAACGAAAAACCAGACCATTTAGACACCAGTTCCACCTTGAGGAATCGGGAACCGGACCGATGACCTCCGAATCCCGGACTAAACCTCTTCGGTTTGGTCTAGTTCGATTCGATCGATTTTGCTCACCTCTAACGATTCTTATCAGTTATTAGTCCCTATCGCCAATATGCATCAAGTGATCTACTTACTAAAGTTTTGTTCCTTTTTTTTTTTTTTTGGATTTTCGATAAGCATTTACGATCGAAGTTTGATAGCACGGTGGAAATCAATCGAGTGACCTCAAAGGATTAACTCATTGGTCAAGTCTTTGATTTAGATCCGGTAATTCGATTCGAATCACAACATTCTCTACTCAAAGTAATGTTTTGCACGCACCGTAGAGAATTAGCTGAGACGAGGCTCGGGTAGCCTGTCTCCGACGATCAAAGAGCGGGGTCTCCGACGATCAAAGAGAGAGCGGAAAAAGGCTCACGTCCATACGAACGTCCCAAGATCATATGTTGTCGGCGATATAAGAGCAACCCTTGGGCCAGCATGAATTTCCCAGGACCACTGATTCGATCGACCCGTGTGGCCATGATGAACCGGAAGCATATTCGACAATTGAATGAAGGGATCCGTGATTGGTCCAAATCGAAGAAATCACCAAACACCCGGGTCGGACCCCACATTTTTTCCCTCCTCTTATGATCCAAGGTTCGTTGACCCGTGCGCCAATAATTCCAGGATCTTTCAATGCCAATTTTGGCCGCGGGAAGATCATCGAGACGCGCTCGCAAGTTGCGGTCTTAACGCGCTACTGGGTCATCGAGGCCACGCGCATGGCAAATTGAGCTAGGTTTGCCTTTAGGGACAAACAGGAAAAAATTATCCAAAAAATCCTCAAAGTTATTATACTATTGCTAATTCGATTATAAACCTTTAATTTTACAATTTGAATTCTAAACATTTTCACATTTTTGCGATTGAGTCTATCCGATCAATTTTGATGGGAGATTCTGCAGAGTGGCGTGGGCCAAATTAATTAGTCCAATGGACTCGATTGACAAAACGTTGAAAAATTTATGACTCGATTGGCAAATTTAAAGGTTTTAAGACAGCAATAGCAAACGCGCAATAAGTTTTAAGGCTTTTTGAAGAGTTTTCCCGAGCAAATAGATAACCATGAAAACTTGTACGTTAGGAAAATCAAACTACATGCGATTTGCTTAAGTTGCTTATTGACTTTATACTTTGTCGTCGGAGAACGACTATGTTTGGTCTGCGACGACTTCGTGTGATATCGAAACAAATTACACACTATGATCGAATCAGCACACTATTGAATTTTGTTATCTAGGCAAACGCGAATGTCGGACTCCCTATGTCGAGAGTTATGATACGGTATACCCATCATCTAGGTGTGGGATGCGAAAAAGAGTATCGTTATGCCAATCGATGCCGATTCCTATACTTAGCATTGATCAATTGCATGGGAACAAATGACACGAAGAACGCCATGCTTTCACGAGCTCCCGCACTGTTCTTTACTAGGAGGTTCCGTCCCTTTCGTTCCAAATAATGCACGGCGTGAAAGAGAAGGATCACCAAAAAGCGTATTGCGACTCAAACTTTGGCCGTTGCATTGGAAACAAAAGCATTAGCGGCTAAGCGCGTTGATGCATCTGCATTTAGAACTACGAGGGAGCCAATAAGACGAGGCCACGTAGGCCGAAACGCGCCCATCCATGGAAGTGGGAGGTGGGAGTTGTCGTCTTCACCGAGAGAGAGAGAGAGAGGGGAATGAGCAGAGGAGACGGAGGTTCGAAATCCCACAAACGGGGCATCAGATCAGCAGCGTTTGTTCTACTTCTGTGTAGCTTTTCTAAGTGTGCAAGAGACAGCGTTTAATTTATTCGATGTGGTCCCTCAATTTTAACTCGAAAGTAATTTGTTCGTTGTAGTCTCGAACTTTTGATTTGGCTATTCACAAAGCTTTTTATGCGTATTGATTTAGTCGAACTATATGAATATGTTGATATTGTCATGATTTTGAAGTAGTGGATGAATGATAGTGAATATTTTCACATGTTTCGAGGACTACATTGAACATGTATCAAAAGTTCGGGAATGACGTTGAATAAATCAAAAGTTGAGGACTACATTGCAAATTAGATTAAGGTTTGAGGATCAAATCATACGTTAGTCGAAAGTTTACGGACCATTTATGTCCATTGTCTCGAACTGATTCGACTTGTTTGAGATGGGGTCACGGTCCTTTACAATTGCTGCGAGCGGATTTGTGGGAGAAGTTAAAATAGGTTGAGACAATCCAAATAAGGCAAACTTCATGATCAAGGCTGAAGAAAAACACGCCAACCGAATAGAAGTTCATACTAGGAAAGCAAATATAGAATGAACGAAATAAACCAAGATATACAATAGCAAAATAATCCTGGCACATTACCGATATCCACTGAAATTAGGAAATATTCTTTGTCGAAGATTACGAATAATCTCTACAGCTACAGAAGATATATCCCAACAGAAATTTCCCACTTATAAATAAATAACAAGGGCTCAAATAACCCGACAAAACCACCAACTCTCTCTCTCTCTGACCCAGTCCCCGATTTCGAGCTCAGACGCCATGTCTCCCCTCCTCCTCCTCCTCCTCTTGCTTTCGTTTTTCAGCGAGAGCCAAGCTCGCCCAGGCCCAATGCAGGTTGCTTCCGCCGCCCCAGCCGCCGAGGCCAGTCCGTTCACTCCCAAGGCGTACCTCGTCCGCTACTGGAACCGGCACGTCGCCAACGACCTCCCCAAACCGCCCTTCCTCCTGTCCAAGGTCTCGCCCCTGACGGCTGCGGACGCGGTGGCGTTCGCCAAGCTCGCCTCCCGCGGCGCCATCTCCGCCCACCTCCCGTCCTTCTGCGCCGCCGCGCGGCTGCTTTGCTTCCCGGATCTGCCATCAGCCACCCGGGAGAGGCACGACCGGGACGCCGACTTCGCCACCTACTCCAACAAGAACTTCACCACCTACAGCGCCAGCCGGGTCCGCGGGCGCGACTCGTTCAAGGGCTACGCCGTCGACCAGAACCTGCCCGTCAGCTCGTTCCGCCAGTACAGCCGCGGCTCGATAACTCACCGCGATGAGTTCTCTGTCTACGGAGCTGAAGGAAACGTGGCAGACCAGAGCTTCAACAGCTACGGAGCCGGCTCCACCGGTGGCCACGGCGAGTTCGTCGAGTACAACAAAGACGTCAACATAGCCAATCTCAAATTCAACAACTACGGCTCCAGCGGGGAAGGACGATCGCATTCCTTCTCCGGTTACACCGAGGCGACCAATGCGGGGGACGAGACGTTCGCCACGTACGGCAAGGGCGGAAACAGAGCGCCAAACGAGTTCACGGCCTACGCAACTGAGTCCAACCACGTGGGGTCTGGGTTTAGCGGCTACAGCCAAGGCGGTGATGGCGCGAACAACAGCTTCACCAGTTACGGCGTCGATGGAAACAACCCCCAGAACAGCTTCAAGAGCTACGACAATGGCGGCAACGGTGCTGTCGAGAGCTTCAAGACGTACCGGGAGAGAGCCAACTCGGGGGACGACTCATTCACTTCGTACACCAAGGGCTCGAACCCGGCGGAGGTCAACTTCGCCAACTACGGCAAGTCTTTCAACGAGGGAACCGATAAGTTCACCGGGTACGGCGGAGGAGCTCCAGAGCAGGCCGTAGGGTTCAAGGTCTACGGCGTCAACAACACCTTCAAGGCCTATGGTAAGAATGCGGTCGCCACCTTCTCTAGCTACACGAACAGAACAACATCGGCAATCGCGGCCGTGGATGGGAAGAACGTAAACAGGTGGGTGGAGCCGGGTAAATTCTTCCGGGAGTCGATGCTGAAGACGGGGACGGTGATGCCAATGCCCGACATTCGGGACAAAATGCCTAGAAGATCATTTTTGCCGCGTAGCATCGCGTCCAAGTTGCCCTTCTCGACCACGAAGCTCGAAGAGCTCAAGCAAATCTTCCACGCCGGAGATAGTTCCACCATGGAGAAGATCATGGCAGACGCGCTCGGCGAGTGCGAGAGAGTGCCGAGCCGCGGCGAGTCCAAGCAGTGCGTGTCCTCTATTGAGGACATGATCGACTTCGCCACGTCGATCCTAGGACGCAACGTGGCGGTTCGGTCCACGGAAAGCATTGAAGGGTCGAACAGCGAGATCCTAATCGGACAAGTCAAAGGGATCAACGGCGGCAGAGTGACCAAATCCGTGTCATGCCATCAGAGCCTGTTTCCTTATTTGCTCTATTACTGCCATTCGGTTCCCAAGGTCCGGGTCTACGAAGCAGATATACTGGATCCGAAGCTCATGACCAAGATCAACCACGGGGTCGCCATCTGCCATCTCGATACATCGGCTTGGAGCACGAACCATGGCGCTTTCCTCGCGCTAGGGTCAAGTCCAGGACAGATCGAGGTCTGTCATTGGATTTTCGAGAACGATATGAACTGGGCAATAGCCGACTAGCATCGAAGCCGCAAGCGCGAGCAGTTAGGAATCAAGCCTTCTGGGTTCGACCCAATGGCAAAGGTAAAGTTTTGCCGCCACCTCGAACCCGAGTTAGATTATCATAGATTACTGATCATAGGGATGACTTCTCTTTAGACTTTCATATTGCAGATATATCTTACTGTTTAATGGTAAACTCTGGCCACAACATTTACTGCTTTGTATTATTTGACGAGGTGCATGATGCAATTTGGTTCCAAGTTTTAGGTGAGAAGTGATGTGACAAAAGCACGAAGTCATGTCCCTATTCCCCCGAGTCTTTTAAAGTCCCGAAGGCGAGACAAACTGGAATTTCATGCGACTCCGAACGGGGTCATGACACGAGAGTTTTGAATAGTTTCACGTCGCCTTACGTACAAGTCTGGCTAGTCCCACTAGAGATCAAAAGCTAAGTACGAGCTGCAACACCTCGATGCGAGAGTTCAGAGAACGAAATTGAAGGCCAACTAACTTATGGACAACTCCAACGCATGAGAGAGTCTTTGAGGTTGGACAGTCGAACTTGGGTAGCCAAATTCGTGATTCCTATACAAAACGTCCTAACAAATTTTCAAATGTTTATTTATATTTTATACGTGTCACGTGGCCCAGAGAGAAGCTATAGCCGTTGTTTTAACGTTAAATAGGAATTCTATCCACAAATAGAATGTAAAGGCTTTAAGAGGAATACCATGCTGACCCATCTTTCTAAGCTTCCGCATGCGCACATTCGAGACGAGACTAAAGCCCGAGACTCGAAAGCTCTATCGAGAAGTTCGATCCCATTATGGAAATGAGACGAGACTAGGCTTGCTTTTGTTTTGAACCGAAATGCGAATCAAGGAAACGTTCCGTGTCGGCCACAACACTGGGATTCAATCCTCTAAGTCACAGTTTCAATATCGCATAATGCCGGTCCATCGAGTTAATTGGAGTTGCATTTCCCTGCTTGTGCACCAACTTAAAGTCCGTGTCCCAACTCGCACGACGCCACTATTTCATGGCACTCCGTGAGGTACACAGTCATTACACCGACGTTGACTAATGTTCCTTATCTCCAAAATTTGGTGGAGGGTCGGTCAATTCCCTCTGTTCTAACGTTTCTTTTCGGATTGATTTGCTTACTACTCAAAACCAACCCTAAAACATTCCATGCGAGGCAAACTCGCCCTCGAGAAGTCCAAGGAAGACGCGCCCAATTAATTTCTGTAAGAGCGACGTCGAGACCGTCACACGATCATGGCTATTTAATCGCGGAGATCGCAATCGAAAAATAGCTCGAACAAGCAAGCGTATGTGCAAGCGGCGAGGCGTAATTTATAATACCCATCCAGAGTTGAACTGTTCAGTGCGTATGTACCACGTGGATACCATCCACGTTAAACCTATAAATGAACAAATTCGAGTCTTCAAGTTGATAGGATGAGCTGTTGGTAAAATCTAATTGACACTTCCCATAATCGATCGCCAGCGATTAATGCAGAAGAGTCACCCCAATTTTGTTGCTACGGGGAAGAGTAGGTGCGCATGTGCTGTATGATTCGACGTGCCCCCACATGCAAGCTGGCAAAAAGTCCTCCTCTACATGTATGTTTGACTACCGTAGTACGATAAGTAGCTAAGTCCATTTAATCATCACCTGTCGACTCTGCCCTCTCCAGGTTGTACGTGTTGAAAAGGCTGTGATGTCTATGTGACACGTATTCCCACGTGTGACCTAGGCTCAATTTTATTTCGCGAAAACATATGATTTAAAAATAATTTTTTAAAATAAAATAATTATTATTTTTATTACTCATAAAAATGAATAATCGAAAATTATGTGTAAACTTAAATTATTATTGACGATAAAAATAATTTTTATTTATTAAAAGAAAATATTTTTCGCTTTTTCATTTTTCGCGAAATAAACGGAACCTTAATTTCTTACTTTTCATGGCTCGACCCGTACTCGTCCCTACTCGAAAGCATTCATTGGCATGGCTCTTAAAAATCGAACCCCGGTTCAAGCACTCCGACAGTTAACATGGGCATAGCGAAATTTACGAATTTCTTCAATTTGATTGCTCAACAAGTGCCCACTAAAAACAATCGATCCCGTCCCCAAAATCCGTTGGGCGAGTAGAGAGTGGAGGAGCGGCGAGGGGACATATTAAAGACGCGCCCCATTCCTTGCCATTAAATTTGGTAGATGAAGTAGGTCTCGTCCAGTCCAGCGAAAAGGTCACAATAGAAAACAAAAAAATAGGATTTCCTTAGCATCGATTCATCATGGTATTCAACTTCTCTTCCGCGGTCGATCGACCAAAACCGACCGACCGACCGGTACGTACGTTCACCTCGTAAATGACGCGCCTTGCATGCACGAGCAACGGCCCTGTCGTGTGCAATGAACTCCGAATGGATGGCCCACAAAATGTGTGTATCGAAATTTATCCTGACTTGACAGGCTGTAATCAAACATCTAAGCGACAGAGACCATATGTAATACAAGCCCTCGATAATGCTTGATGTAGACAGGGAGAAAGTTGAGGACTGCTTCGTTGCTTCGATCCGATATCACCGAATGGTCCCGAGTGCACCGAAGGACAAAAGGCATTGTGTATGGCAGAATGCATTGAGCTCCAACATTAAGGCAAATAAAAACAATTATAGCGTCTTTAAAACGTTGAACATCACGAAATCATATGATTAAAAATAACTGACAATATCATTGGATTGTCCGGGATGGTAGTTTCTCCAAAGAGAAATGCTTTTTTGGCGGTGTCGAAAACGATCATAATCTCAATTGAAGATCCACGCACCTCTCACTGTGTATTTTACGCCCAAAAATCTTCGTTTGTTGAGAGATCATACGATAATCTTGTGAGATTGTTGCCTAGTATATTTCCTAAAGGAAATCTTTTTCAACGATCTTGTCGGGGGCGATCAATTTCGACCAGTAAATCCACACACAATCACATCGTGTTTTGTATAAAGCGCTAATTGATTAAGAGATCGTATAGTTAGAAATAACTTATAAATCTTTGCATCGTCGGGATAGTAGTTTCGCCAAAGGGAAGTGCTCTCCCGAAAATCTTGTCGGGGACGATATAATATCAACCGTATATTTACACATCATCACCGCATTGTTTACATAAAGCACTTATTGATAGGGGATCATGTGATTAGAAATAAGCGATAATCTTATCGGTATCGGACTAGTAGCTTCCATTCCTAAAGTGCGATTCTACGGAGCAAGAAAACAATAGTGTTTGACACAAATGATTCCTAAATTTTGGCTTAATATGCAATGTGATCCATAAACATCAAATTTGTTCAATGTGGTTCATGAAATTTAACTCAACATGCAATGTAATCCTCGAACTTTTAATTTGTTTAGTGTGATCTCTAGACTTTTGGTACATGTCCAATTTAGTCCCTAAACAGTATGAATAAACTCGGTGTTGTTATTTGATTAATTCAATTTCGGAGATAACATTGAACATTTTCATAGAGTACGGAGATTAAGGCATACATATATCAAAAGTTCATGAATCATATTGAACAAATTAAAAGTTCGAACCACATTGCAAATTGGGTTAAAGTTAAGTAGATACGTTGAATAAATTTATAATTCATGAATCACGTTGCGTATTAAGCTAAAATTTAGAGACTATTTGTGTCGTTATTTCTTTTAAATGCATCGAGCTGTTGGCGCTGAAGATCACAGAACTTTCACCGGTAGAGGGACGATATACGGCTGTAGTTATGTAATCGGATTCGTTCTAGTTCATGCTAGCGGGATCCAATCCGGAAATACAAAAGCAAGCTAGCGGCCTCGAGGCAGAAAAGGGGGAAAATCCAAATGGAAAACAAACCAAGAAGAGAAGAAATGGACGGGCGAAGGTGCATTGGGCTCGACCTCGACCTACCAGATCCAAACATCAGAGTACTCCTTGGACTGCTCATTTTTCTCAAGACCCAAACCATCCGTTGGAGCCCACAGCTTGCTTTTGAATTTTACCGACACGCAATTCTACCGGATCGGGTCAATCGCCAGGTTGCCATGGCCGTGCAATCGTTATCCGTATCGTGCCGAAAAGAACCACCCACTAAGGGTGCCTTTTGTCCTTTTGAAAATGGTAATTTTTTTGGACGTTCACGTGTTCGATCCGCCAGAAATGAATAATCGATGAAAATGGTTTTACAGTCGAGAAAACTGAACGCAGTTAAAAATCGAGAAAAATGACTTCGGGTCTTAAAAATGAACAAAGCATTTTATCGAGATTCTTTTCTACACGCACGTTTTACGCTTGATTGATAGCCATTCTCGCTTGAAGCGAGCATTGAGAGATTAAGTTTGCTAAGTTATTCATATTATCTACATTTTTTTGGCATCTTTCTTTAGGTTATATTACTTTGGTAATAAAAATGTCCAAAATTTTATACTTCTTACGCAAGTAATATCTCGAGACAAGATTTTCGATATCATCTTAGTATCTTATATCATGAACGGAATATAGGCTGCACGGACAAAATAATTTGTGCTGATGAGATCTACATATCAAAAAACTTTTTTAATCTCACTCTCGAGTATACTACCGAATAACTGAAAACCTGACGTCTTTTGTTGAAAATAATAGTAAAGGAAGACATTGTCCTACATTAAGAAGTGCTCCATGAAACAAACACATTGAACTGGAAATCGTTCTTGAATAAATTACGTCGATGAAAGATGCTTACTAAGGTGATTTAAAGTATATTGCCATCGCGAAAATGCTCCAGTTATTTGTATTTTGCATCCCGAGCAAAAAGCTAAGCAAAGTGAGGGAGCGGCACACTCATTACGTTCCAACGATTCAAAAACCGAAGTTAAAGCAAGAAACCAACGGCTCGGATTTGTTTGACAAGCATATGACCGTTGCCGCAACGTTCCAAAACACCATCCTCGAATCAAATTTAAAAATTCAACGCTCTGTTTTGGCCTCTTCTCTTCTCTACCGTTAGCGACTTCCATCTGTTCATCCCTCAACCCTCCTCCTTGAACCCCCTCTCTCGTCTGCAATTTCTCGGATAGGAATCCCTCTATTGCTGTTGTCATCGACCTGGATTTGTGCCCGAAAAGGCCGAGAATTCCAGATCTTTTCCCGTTTCCTTGCTCTTCTGGGCAATTCTTGAACCCTTCAAAACCTCCGATGTCGACTCTGGCACCTGGGATTCTTGTGAAGCTCCTCAATGGAATGAACATTGGGGTCAAGCCCACGAGCGAGCACAGGAGCTCGCTCTTGCAAGTCACGGACATCGTGCCCGCCGATCTCGACGAGAAGAACCTCTGGCCCAAGCACGGGTTCTACATCAAGATCTCCGATTCCTCGCACTCCATCTACGCCCGTCTCCCCTCGGAGCAAGACGATTTCGTCCTCAGCAACAAAATGCAGCTTGGCCAGTTCGTTTACATTGATAGGTTGGAGCCGGGCTCGCCGGTTCCTGTGATCAAGGGCGCGAGGCCCCTCCCGGGACGGCACCCGCTGGTTGGCACGCCGGAGCCTATCATGGGTCTTCGAGAAAAGGGCGAGAGGAATGACCTTACGAAATCGGTTTCAAGGGTTTCGTCTTGTAGAAGAGGCTCTTGGGGCAAAGGGCCTGGTGGTGGAGGAGATAGCCTTTCGTCTCCGATGGCTTTGAAGCCTGTCCCTTTGGATTTCGATCAGTGCACGCCAGTGAAAGAGCGGGCTAGTTCTTCGGCGAGGAATCTGTCGGTTTCGCCTCTGATCAGAGGGAGGTTGGTGAGGGATGCAGGTTCGGGCATGGGGATTCGGTCCTCGGTCGGTGGTGGGCTTTTGGCGAAGATGGTGGATACCAAAGGAGAGAGTCTTGCTTTGCTCAGAAAGAGCTGCATTACGCCGGCAGCAAAATTTCCCAGAAGCAGGAGTGTCTGCGACAGGGACGCAAGGGTCACAGTGACTTCCTTCAACTCAGCTGTAGGTACATTTTTCCTCTTTCCTTGGGAATTTCGTGCTTGAAACATGTTTAGGCCATGTTAGATAGATCCATGTCCAATTACGTTGTTCTGTTGCACACTCTTCTCAGCCCAGAGAGAAATGATATCCCTAGCTTTTTTCTGTCGAAATGATGAGTTCCCCCTCTGATTGGTATAGGAAAAGAAAAGCGTGACCCCGCCGCCCAGTACGAGGAAGGTGAGAGGAGTGTCTGCTTTGAACGCAGATGGAGATGGACAGACACCCTCCATGTCAAAAGCCTCCTCCAAATCGCAAGCCCAATTTGCTAATCTAGCAGGGGATAATAGTGGCACCAGTTTGCCTATGAACTTGCCTGGAAAGCTTAGTATCTTAGGCAAGGTGAATGGTTTCTACAATACTTGAATCTTCTGTTTACTGAAATCAGACATTGCTTATCCAGTGTTCTGCTTTTTTGCTTCATGCCCGACAGGAGGCCGTTTCGCAGCGCGAGACAGCTCAGAAAATCGCTCTTCAAGCGCTAAGAGATGCTTCAGCCACCGAAACTGTAGTCCGGTCGCTAAAGTTAGCTACTTTCATGATCCTCTCCATCCTCAATAGTTAGCAGTTTCCTTAGCTCAATTGTGGAAATTTTGGCTTGAGACAAATAATCGTGTTCTTAGGTTTTAACTTCTCATTGGTCACTAACAGCAGTCTATTTCTTCCGTCACCTGTAGGATGTTTTCCAACTTAAGCAGATCAGCAAGAGCAGATGCTCCTGCGGCCTGCTTTGATAAGTTCCTGGAGTTCCATCAGCAAATCCTGCAAGCGGTGTCCGACATGGTGTCCATTCAGGCGGCCACTGACATGGCTCAAAACAAGGACCTCCAGGACAGGGACAAAGATCCTGAACAGGATTCCCAAATCTTACACGAAATATCAGACAATTCGATGGAGCTATCCCGGCACTCGGACCAAAGCTCGTCCAGAAGACGAAACCCGCTCTACAAGTCCGTGGCAGCCATTCCTGATAGAGGCGGAAAGATTCTGAAATCCAATGCCAACCCGAAATTCCCTTTGGAAAGGAGAATCCCATCGACTCCGCTCAGCAAGATAGCCCTCGAGAGCATCGGCGAGAACGACGAGAACAGGAAACCGGCTTCGTGTGGCTTGAGCAACACAATCAAATTGGGAAAACAGATCGAAGCTGAAGCTGGGAAGTGGTTCATGGATTTCCTGGAGAAAGCGCTGGAGGCGGGATTGAAGAAATCAAAGGGAGCGGGAGATGGGGACCCCAAGAAAGTGCCGCAGTCGCTCATCATCAAGGTCATAAACTGGATAGAGGTCGAGCAATGCGACAGTACAAAGCATCCGGTTCATCCTAAGGCGACACAGATTGCCCGGAAGCTGAGAATAAAGATGAAGAATCCTTGATCTTCAAGGGATTGTAACGTGTACCAAAAATCTACTGCTGTAAAATCAGATTCGACGAGGATCTGATATGATATTTGATGCTTGTGTCACTAAAATAGCCGAAGAAATTTTTTCGTTGTTTGTGAAATGTCAGGCTGGTTTCGTTCATAATAAGAATGATGATCTTGTGCCAAGGAGAGCATCCAATTAGAAACGTTTGCACTATTTTTACAGCTTCGATCCGGCCCGGCCCGGCCCGAACTTGATGAACATGCAAAATCCTTCTTCTTGGGCCGGCCCAGCTCAAGTCAAACCGCTAACACAAAGATCCAGATCCGACCCGTACATATTGAAAAATCCCGAAACCCCTCCTCCTTCTTTAATCCCCAAATCACCCTCTCAAAACCTCCTGGACACATTCAATTCACATCGCACTGGAATCTCCACTGCACTCCTCCGACGAATCGCCCACAAAACGATAAGTATGGATCTTCTGCAATCTTACGCAGAGGACAAGGACGACGATCTAGGCCCTCACTCGTCGCCGGAATCTTCCCCTCCTCGCGTCCTCCCCTCCAAATCCGCCGCCCCGAAGGTCGACGACACCACGCTCGCCCTCACCGTCGCTCAGGCCAACCAAACCCTAGCCCGCCCCATCGACCCGTCTCAGCACGCCGTCGCCTTCAACCCCACCTACGACCAGCTCTGGGCCCCTATCTACGGCCCCGCCCACCCCTACGCCAAGGATGGCATCGCCCAGGGCATGCGCAACCACAAGCTCGGCTTCGTCGAGGACGCCGCTATCGGCTCGTTCCTCTTCGACGAGCAGTACAACACGTTCCAGAAATATGGGTATGCGGCCGATCCCTCTGCTTCCGCGGGGAATGAATATGTCGGCGATCTCGACGTGCTCAAGCAGAACGACGGCATTTCAGTGTATAATATTCGCCAGCAGGAGCAGAAGCGGCGGCGGATTGAGCAGAAGAGGGAAGATGAGGAGCAAGGTGCGGAGGCCCCGAGCGAGGAGGCGGACCCTGCTGAGGCTGATAACCCGGCGACTGACGCGTGGTTGATGAAGAACAAGAAGTCGCCGTGGGCGGGCAAGAAGGAAGGGCTGCAGACAGAGCTGACGGAGGAGCAGAAGAAGTATGCTGAGGAGTACGCGAAGAAGAAGGGCGAGGAGAGGGCCGAGGGGGGCAGAGAGAAGGCGGAGGTGGTTCCTGATAAGAGCACTTTCCATGGTAAAGAGGAGAAGGATTATCAGGGCAGGTCGTGGATTGCGCCGCCCAAGGATGCCAAGGCGACAAATGATCATTGTTATATACCCAAGAGATTGGTGCACACTTGGAGTGGGCACACCAAGGGTGTGTCTGCTATTAGGTTCTTCCCCAAGCATGGCCACTTGATCCTCTCAGCTGGGATGGATACTAAAGTGAAGATCTGGGACGTGTTCAATTCGGGTAAGTGTATGAGGACTTATATGGGTCATTCTAAAGCTGTTAGGGACATATCGTTTTGTAATGACGGGACTAAGTTTTTGACTGCTGGTTATGATAAGAACATCAAATACTGGGATACAGAAACCGGAAAGGTTATCTCTACTTTTTCGACTGGGAAGATTCCTTATGTGGTGAAGTTGCATCCAGATGATGAAAAGCAGAATATTTTGTTGGCGGGAATGAGTGATAAAAAGATTGTTCAGTGGGATATGAATACGGGGCAAATTACGCAGGAATATGATCAGCATTTGGGTGCAGTGAATACGATTACCTTTGTCGATGATAACCGGAGGTTTGTGACATCAAGCGATGATAAGTCGCTTCGTGTTTGGGAATTTGGGATCCCTGTGGTTATTAAGTATATAAGTGAGCCTCATATGCATTCTATGCCCTCGATCTCATTGCACCCGAACACGAATTGGCTTGCTGCCCAGAGTTTGGACAATCAGATTCTTATTTATAGCACTAGGGAAAGATTTCAGCTGAATAAGAAGAAGAGGTTTGCTGGCCACATTGTGGCTGGCTACGCTTGTCAAGTTAACTTCTCACCAGATGGACGGTTTGTTATGTCTGGAGATGGAGAGGGTAGATGCTGGTTCTGGGACTGGAAGAGTTGCAAAGTCTTCAGAACTCTGAAATGTCATGAGGGGGTGTGTATTGGGTGTGAGTGGCATCCACTGGAACAGAGTAAAGTAGCAACCTGTGGCTGGGATGGCTTGATCAAGTATTGGTAAGTAGCTTTTATTTCAATCATATGCTTTGCCGTGTTTTTAAATGTAGCTGTTAATATTGTTTTGGCCATGGAAGTATAGACTCCTCGTTCAATGAGATGGCAGTACGTCTTCATTCTCTCCTTTACTTCATATGTAGAAACAAGTTTATTGACATCCATGTGAGCCTGTGAGGTTTGATAATCCCAAGTAGACATGCCTACCAGTACATCCCACTTTGTTTTTATTCTGAAAATGTTATTCGTAGTAGAAATGCTCGGAGTTTATCTGAGGCAGTGCTGGGAAGTTGGTTGATTGTACATTTGCTGCTGACAAATTTCTTCTTTCTGATAAATCAAGCTTACTATCTTATTTTCCCCTTGGTAATGACATTAAAATGAATGGGGTAAGGAAATTCGCTTCCATAGGTGCCAAACTCTTGGGACGAAGGCATGGTAAGTTGCTAATGTATAAGGATGGGCATCGTGTCTGAATACACATAATTGCTCATACAATTCAGAAGACATGTTAGTTTGACTAGCTCACAATGAGGAACCCTACCTTGAACTTTTGTTGACGAAGACATCTAGATATGTTCTGTGAATCTGGTGCCAATACCAAATCTTCAGTAAGCAGAAATAGTAGATAATGCCTCAAAATACACGTTCTGCTCACATGTGGCTTCCTTCTGTCATGCTTGCTTATCTTATGAATCTGGTTTAGAGTAGTTGTTAGGAAGCATGTCCTTTACAAATCATAGAATCTTGCTTGCCTTCCTGAATCGTGCAGTTGATGTCATAGAAAGGAAGGAATAAGAAACAGATGCAGATTCTAGTTTTTCCAAAATGTAACTTATGAATGGGCAGGGAACCAGAAAATCTTCAAAGTAGAAGTACTAACTGCTCTCGTGAATTGAAGTTTCTAGAAATATGAAACTATCAATGGTTCCAAGGTCCATATAGCTGTAAGAACATATGCCATGATGAGTAAATTGGGTGGTATTCAAGATGGGTGGTTGGATTTCTAGCCAGCCAACTTCTTTAGCACATAGAGTTTTGTCAGAATGGACAATAATGGTGTTCTATATCCTTTTGCTGTATGAAATGTGAATTGCAAACGCATTGAGGAACATCTGGCTGTCCTACAACCTTTGACGAAGGAAGCACGCTGAGTTTTTCTTTTTCTGGTTTGCAGGGACTGATCTTCTTGCACGTTTCATGCAAAGGTGTTGGTACTCCTTTGCTTCTCACATTGGGGACGCTGAACAGCCTGTGGAACAACGAGGCATATACTTTCAGTGGCCAATCAGTGAATCTGCTGAGACAGTGTTGCACTCACAAGCTCCTTGTAACTAGAGGCGAAATCTTCACCCGCCTATTGTACTTTAGTTTATTTTGCTAGCTGAACATTTACCTCCAATTTTCCCCGCTTATTGCGAGATGCATCTCTGTTCATAAGGTCATAGCCTCGCTTGCTGGCTGCCTTGTAAGAGCGATGCTGCGTGAGTATATTCTTGTGGCTGATTTTCCAATTAGATCCAGAATGAGTTGGCATAGCCATGCTTGTTTGTGAGAGAATTGCAAAAAAAAAAAAAAAT
The DNA here is from genome assembly GCA_021437795.1 of Rhodamnia rubescens. NCBI lineage: Eukaryota > Viridiplantae > Streptophyta > Magnoliopsida > Myrtales > Myrtaceae > Rhodamnia > Rhodamnia rubescens. The sequence goes on from JAILYA010000108.1 coordinate 821,910, forward strand.
TCTTAAACCTATTATAATTGTGTTAATTCAGTCCTAAAATTTTTTTTGGTAGGTTAGTCTTAAATCTTTTGTAATTATGTCGATTCGAGTCTACTTTGTCGGTCGAAGGTTCACGTGGATAATTTTTAATAATAATAATTTTTTAATTTTTTTTTCTTATTTTTTTTTTTTGTTTCTTGTTTTTTCATCTCTACTGCTATTGTGGTGGGTGAGCTCTGGTCGATGAGAGCTAGCCGGCCACTTGGGCAATTAGCAGCCCCCAACCGGCCTCGCTTGAGGCCTTGGCAGGCGTCCCTCACGAAATCCCACCACCGAAAAAAACACAACCCACGAAGCATCTTTTTGCTTCAAGAAAGAGTTCGAGCTCCACTCAACAACACGAAACCCTCGCGAAGTGTGACTACAAGTGAGGCCTCGTCGGTCGAGGGCGAAGGTGACTATTGGCTAGGGCTTCGGGCCCCTTGCTTGGTGGTTATCGAAGCTCAGCTGGGAAGCTGTATCACTAGGGATGGAAAAAATATATATATATATTAAAATATATTAAAAATTGTGCACGGTAGTGATGGCCGTGAAAGTGGATTGAATTAGCATAATTGCAGAAAGGTTTATACCTAAATTGGTATAATTATAATAGATTTAAAACTTTTTTGATAATTTTCTCCTTGTATGTGCAAATCTAGGCCTTGGCTTTTTTAGACCACGACTACGTTCACTCACTCGAGGCTTCTAGGTCACTTCGAGATCAACTAAGCCTTGTTCTATTACGGAGCGAGATTACAAAGAAGGGGAATTTCTTGTATAGATCCGGTCCATGCCATGAAGTGCATCACAACCTTGCAAGAGTAGATATTAAAGGGGCGCTGTTTGGCAACGATTCCACGTCTACGATTTTGTTCTCATAACAAAAAAGGATGAGAAACATATTTGATAACATAAATAATTCGATTCGATTACGTTTGAGCAAGTTTTTAGAGTAAAAATAAGAATAAAAAAAGATAATTTTAAAAAAAATCACTTTTGAGAATCACCCAAAAAAAAAAGTTTCGAGTTCTTAAAAAAATTTAAGTCTACATGGACTTCGAACTTTTAAAAAATTAAAATTAGATTTGAAAAATTACCGACAATTAATTTTTTTAAATAATTTTTTAAAAAATAAATTTTAAAAATAAGCTTTAAAAATTTAAAAAGGGGGGGATTAAAAAAATTAGAATAAATAAAAAAATATAAAATGAGGGGAAATTTAAAAAAAATTAAAAAACTTTAAAAAAGGATACAAATTTTAGAAATTTATTTTAAAAAATTAAAAAAAATGAAAATTTTTAAAAAAGAATTCTCGCCACTGATTGTTTCGGAAATAGAAATTTTATACGGTTATCAAAAGCGTTCGATTTTCTAAAAATTATCGGATAAACAGAATCGGAAAATATGATTCTAATAAAAATTACTTTTTTGGATCAAAATCGTTTGCCAAATAAATCCTAAATAGCTACCGCTCTTAAGAGTTTTAGATAGATGCGGTTGGGAAAGAGTTCCCAATAAGTAAAAAGTAGGCCTTCTCCCGGTAAAATTGGCAGGAAATGAGCTTTTGTGTTGTCAAATGTATGATTATCCTCTTCTTTGTATGCGTAATTCATGGTATATGCCTTAGTCGCGTTAACATCCGGAAATCAAGTCTTATGTTAAATGCCGGAGAGAGGAGTTATCAATGTACTTGTCACAAGACCCGTAGCGCGAAATTACACCCCTCGCGGGTGAAAGACGCATCGGACCAACCTCCGAGCGGGGCGCAGAAAATCAAAGTTGTTTCGATCTAGTTAGTTTGGTCGTGAGATAGGCCATTCCCGCACTGTTTCCGTATAACACTTATTGCCGAATTTGACTAAAGCGAAACTAAAATTGCCATCATTTCTCCAAATGTTATATTAAAAAACTAAGGTCAGATTTTAGCAGAATAATATGGCAATTAAAAAAGTATAACAGAACAAAATTCTTGTTTTCCTTTTTTATGCAACTGAAGATTTCCGTGTTTGAAAATTGTTCATGATTGTTACGGAAAGAAGAAAGGAAAGGAAAGGAAAGGAAAGGCGCCTTAACACTTTTAGAGGGTTTTATTAGCTCGCCCAACCATAACAACACTCGCGCAGGACTTGAAGCTGCAGAAATGGAGATGGGATGTGTGTGGATGAGGAGGGTTCGAACCTCCGCCATCGCCTCCTTCTCTCTTTTCTCCGTTCATCGTCCGATTCCTTCCTCCTCCTTCCTATCACTCCATCCATCACCGCCTCACCCGCTCCCTCTCGTCCTTCCCAACCGCCACTCTCTCTACGCATCCGCTTTCCGCTTCTTCTCCGCCTCCTCCTCTCGTTTCCGCCGACGGTGGCTGTCCCGACCTCGGTGAGTCGTCCGCTCCTCGTCTGCGCCTTAGTAAACTATTTGGCTTAATGGGCTCGCGTGCGTTCTCCGTCGTTGCTGACTGATCACCTCGATTTTTGTGCCGTAGGAGGCTGCGAAGAGAGCGGAACCGCCACACGAGGACCGAAGGTGCTGCTTAAAGGAATGAGATACACTGAGCTTGAGGTGTGTACCAGCTCTCTTCTGATTTAGTCCGTTGGTTTCTACCGAGAATGCCAGTGGACTTCGAATGTATGATGCTAGACTCGGGACTAGTTGGGGCCCTGATTTTGCTATTCATTGCTTAATCTGCCCTATCTAAGTTTCAGCTGATTCATGGATGGTACTGTGTCGCTGGAATCTGTGCTATCGTTGCTTGTATCGTGTTCGCAACAGTCTTGAACTAGTTCTTATGAATTTGTTTGGCAGAAATGGGTCCAGTCACAAGGATACAGACCTGGTCAGGCTTTAATGCTCTGGAAGCGCATGTATGGTAACGATATTTGGGCACATTCTGCGGATGAGCTGCATGGTATCCTAGTCCTTTCTCTTCGGTGCAGCATTTTGATTTGGTCGTTGATTTGGGTCTTATTTACCCATGTGATGAGTGATGGCTGTGGGCTTTACCGTGTTATGCATCCTCCTTGCTTTCTCATTCTTAGGCCTTGTAGAACTTAACTTAGTGTCAATCTGCATTTAGGTCTGAACAAAGATTTTAAGAAAATGCTGAGTGAACGTGCTGAACTCAGGGCGTTGTCTTTGAAAGAGATCCGTGCCGCAGCTGATGGGACTAGGAAGGTAAATTGCCTTTCTCAATAATCCCCTTAAAAATGATGCGTTTGACCCATGTATATGTTGCTAAGGGTCATTCAGATTATTGCTTGGTGATCAGTGAACATTCTAACAGCATATATATGCAGCTTCCTATAGTTAATTTTCTGAAGAATCATCTCAGTAATTTGAAATGCACAGGGTGTTGCAGATTTTATTTTCTTTGGAAGATGGTCTCATTATTGAGACAGTTATCATACCCTGCGATAGAGGTCGCAATACTGTCTGTGTTTCGAGTCAAGTGGGATGTGCCATGAATTGTCAGTTCTGCTTCACTGGCAGGTGAAATTATTTTCGAAATTATTTTCCTAATGGAAATACACATTTAACCTCATCAAGTTATGTCTGCTTGATAATCTAAGTTTGCGTGATTAATGTGATCCATTTCCAGGATGGGTTTAACGAGGCATCTGACTGCAGCTGAGATTGTGGATCAAGCTGTATTTGCACACCGCCTTTTTCATGGTGATGTTGGTTCCATCACAAATGTTGTCTTTATGGTGAGTCTAGGATATTTTCTGTCAGGGTTTGTCGGTAATTTCGTGTATTTGATCCAGCCATAACACAAATTAAGCATCCTTTCTGGTGTCTAAGATCATGCGGTCACACATTTTCGAAAGGTTGTTTCTATGTCCCGTATTAGTTGCTGCTTCTTGGTTGCTGATGTATATCTGTCGTAGCTTTTAAATGGTAGTAGCCTCTGCCATAGGATAGGACTTGCTCTTTTGGGGCTTATATTTGATATGCAGTCTCTTTTGGGACCTTGAGACTTAAATTATTCAAATTGTAGTGGTTGCATTACAACTCAAGCTGGAATACTAATATTCTCCGTGGTGCACATTATCTAATTTGAGTTTTGTAGCATGTATATTGAAACTCTAAGCTGAGAGTAAATTTCAGGGAATGGGAGAGCCGCTGCACAACATAGAAAATGTCATAAAAGCTGCAGATATTATGGTACATGAGCAAGGCCTTCATTTCAGCCCACGCAAGGTCACGGTTTCAACCAGTGGACTTGTCCCACAGCTGCAACGTTTTTTACATGAATCTAACTGTGCCTTAGCTGTTAGTTTGAATGCGACAACTGATGAGGTCTCTTTCTTTCTTATTTAGAGTTCCTGCTTTCATTGTTCTATTTATTCTCTTCTTGACTCTTGTGGTGGACTAATTGCTTTGTAAAAATGTTGCAGGTTAGAAACTGGATTATGCCTATAAACAGGAAGTATAAGCTCAGCATGCTTTTACAGACCCTTAGAGAAAAACTTCACCACAAGAGTAACTACAAAGTTCTATTCGAATATGTCATGCTTGCTGGAGTAAATGACAGGTCAGAATCTAGATAAAAGACCTTTATTTTCATTTGCTGAAAGGGGGAATTGTCTCTTTCTTTTTTATTTCGATTTTGTCGTTTGTCATGAAAAGAAAAATTCTGTGGATTAATCAAATGTGGTATAGAAATAGTGGCCCGAACCCCAAACCACACAGACTTTCGAGTCAGTTCGTGATTATAGTACTGGGAATTCCAAGCGGAGCATAAACCAAAAGATATATTTTTGAATTTTCCAAGGTACTCTTATTAGATGCCTGTTTCATATTACGATCTATCACACACACACATCTCTTCCATTCTCCAGCAATGCTGGTCCAACTGTTTTAGTATCAACGCCAGAGCAAAACGATTTGAAAGCAGAGCAAAGGGAGACTATTTTTCAGGACTTTTTCTGTATTCATTGGTGATCATAATGAGATTCATCTTATAAAAGTTTTTCTTTCTTAAAAGCCATGAAAAAAAGCTTGTCTCTTGGTGATGTGCCTTTGTCTTGTCATTCTGATTCACTCTTTGAGAGTTCTTAACCAGGTACTATTACGTTTAAAGCTAAATTATCTGTCATTTTGCTTATTTGCAGCTTTGAGGATGCAAGAGGCTTATTGATCTCGTTCAGGGCATCCCCTGCAAGATCAATCTCATTTCCTTCAATCCTCATTCTGGATCCAAATTTAAGCCAACACCCGAAGAGAAGATAATTGAGTTTCGCAATATATTGGCGGAAGGGGAGGATGCGCTGTTTTCTTTGCGACTCAGCAGAGGTGATGATCAGATGGCTGCCTGTGGTCAGCTTGGCAAGCCAGGTGCCAGACAGGCCCCTTTGCTCCGTGTTCCTCCTCAATTTGAAATGGCTTTAAATGCGGCCATACAATTTCCAGTTCATTCTAGATAGGAGCAGTGCTATAGTGATCTCTGACTGGCAAGTCCAAATTCCTTGGACCAACTGAGATACCAAATCACGTGGAGCCGTGTCCGGTTACCTTTTTTTTTTTCCGCCCAAAGAGCTCAAGCTTTCTGGGAATCAGTGTAGCTCCATGTTGCCTCCACAGGTCTCATACTTGGCAGGAAATCTGCTGATCTTAGTTCATCAGATACTGCTAAGGATACTGTGGTCAAGCTGGTTGTTAATTCCATTTTATTGAGCGTTTGTGAGGAACGGTTACTTTGATTCTTTAGAGTAGTGGTCTCAAGGGACCCGTTAGCCTTGCTCCTCTTTGTTACCTGTTGTATTTATGTGGAATTCGTCTACTTCTAATAGTCAGATTGGTAATTTCTCAATATTCGAGGCCAAATACAACCATCAGGGAGAGCCAAACTTGTTTACCCGCGAGGAAATTTGGCATGGTCATGCGGATGACCTGAGAGGAGGAAATTGCTGATAGAGTAGGTTTCATGTTAGGTGAGCATCCTTTCATATTTATTAGGGAAGGCAGGCATGTCGAGCACTGGTGCTCTTTTGACCTGTATTTGAAAGCACTGGGGAAGCTGCAATCATCCCGAAAATGGATGGGATCTGATGTTGCCTTATTAAGCCTTTGGCAATGGAAGGGAATGTCGAGTCCCGTGGCGCCACCAGTTGAAAGGTGAGAGTCGCCGGTTCATGAGATATCCAAGGTTTACCATGGCACGGAGGACAGTGCATCTGGTCATTCATAGATTATTATTCTCTGTGGTGGTAATTGCAGGAAGTGAGAATGAAGGTTCGCTCTTGACATTTACTTATAGCAATTAACGAGCCTCTCATACGACGAAGGTAAATTTTGCAATAGGATGTTCACATCTTAGCATTACGCAAACTTCCCGGAAATTTTAAGTAAGGTCAGGCCTTCCGGGTTTCTTGGCTCCATCTCCGTTCGCCTGCGAGTTGTGATTCAATTTCATGGCCTTCTCCTTCTCCAATCTGAACTAATTGAACTTGAATTATGCTGTTAATTGTACCCGATTTAGGATGATCGATTCAGTTGTCGAATCGTTTCTTTTACAATAGAAAAAGATTTGGGTTATTGACGAGTTATTGTACTTTAAAGTTGTCTAATGGAACACAGTCGGTTTACGTTCATGCTTCCTCTTGCTGTCTTATCGCCGGCTTAGACATGTCATGTCGTATTTGCTCTCGCTCAAGTGGAGAAAAAAAAATTCTTTCATTTCAATTTCTTTTGATTAACTAATTAATTTTTTAAAAAAGTTAGTTAAAAAATGATAAGTTAATGTACTTTGTGTGTGTACATATAAATGTGTGTGTGGGAGGCCGTAGGGAGAATAACCTCACCTCACCAGACCTTCTTTCTTCTGGGGCTCACTGTAAACCTAAAGATCAACAATCGAAATCGAACCTCATCAATCACCACCTCTACAGGGAATCGAAGAGCTCCCACGTCTCCTCCCATGGCGGAACCTCCGTCTTCACCTCAAACCCTAAACCCCAATCCCCAACCCTCCGAATCCGATAACTCCGCCACTCAGCGCGCCTCCGCCACCCCTCCTCCCGCCGCCGCTGTCGATGCCGACGCCGACTCCGGCTCCGGCTCCCCGCTCCCCTCTCCTTCCTTCGCGCCTCCAATCTCCGGCGCCTCCATGTCCGCCCCTCCTGTAGCTCCTTCCTTCAGGCCGGCGGTGCCGCCGCAGTTTTCTCCCCTGCCTGGCGCACTTGGTTTCCACAACCCTGGCTTGCCGCCTCCAGGCATTAGCTCCGCGCCTGGAATGGTCACCGGCGGGGTCATTCCAGCGGTGCCTCCGCCTATGGGGACGTATCAAGTTCCGATGCACGGTCAGCCTCGAACCCGGCTTTGAGACACTACATGCCCATGCCTAATGGATACGCGGCCATGCCCGGCGCTCCTCAGCCTCCACCTGGTGGGTCCATCATCCCTCTCTCTCTCTCTGTGTCTATGTCTGTTGTTTAGAGCTATAAATGAGGCCGGGCGGTTGCTCAGTGCAGGTTTGCTTTTCACGCTGCATCTTTTGTGTTTTCATCTTTCCTTGTTAGTTCCCGGGAGATGATCGAGTTATGGATGTGTGATGAGATTTGAGATAGCTATAGGCGTTTCCTGAATGTATTGGCGAGTGGAACCGGTGAGCTATTCTTACAGATAGTATGGTCCATGAAGATTGTAGAAACATGAAAAAGAGAGGGTTGTTTTGATAGTTGGCTACATTGGATTCATTCCATAAATCTGCAGAAGTGGAAAGAAACCAGTTGATTTCGCAAATAGTTTTAGAATGTGCTCTTAAATTTGCTGAATGAATTGGGTCAGTTAGATAGCACTAGGGACGACTGGGAGAGATTTTAGACCATTCGGTGTTGTTGTCAGACAAGGGGTACCGATGACGGGGTTTTTTTCCTACAGTGTCCTCTCGATTGATTACATGGTGAGAAACGTTGGAAGGCTTCATATTGCTTAGAGACCCTACCTTCTACAATCTACAACTCCCTTTTGGTATGGACAATTTGCTTGGTCTTTTGCTTGCCTTTAGAATGAATTTTGTTTGGTCCATATATTTTTACACTCAAATCCTCCTGACTTTGCATATGGAAAGACAAAATTACTTGGATAAATTGCAAAGTTCTTTCATTAAAGCTGAAATGTCTCGTTATGCATCTTAATTTAGTAGGCTACTTTCTGGTAGTCATAAGCGTACTTCCCCTATCCTGGGTTTAGGAATTACGAGCCGCGGTCCATGTTAGCAACTCTGTGCTCGCTGGCCTTGTATCATGAGGTATTGCATCTCTTCCAATCAAACTTTCTCTATACTTCCCTCCGGTTCTCTGTTCTTTGTTTTGCTGCGACTGGAGTGCTAACAATTAGATGATCAAGAAAGATGAAATGCTATGAGTAATTCAGGTACTTAACTCCCTAGCATATCTACATGAGATTGTGAGTAAATTGGTCCCCATTGTTCAACTCGTCTGATAAGAAGACTCCTTCATTAATTGATGACTATGTTTAAGTCTCATGTTATATCCTTTCAAACATCTGCAATCGGTGCTTGGAATTTGTTTGAGAAGGCACAATATCGAATTGATACATAAGGTGAGCCTCCCTTCTAATTCAGTGATTTATATAGTCGACATTGTTTGCTCGATGTTTCCTTCAGGTTATCTGTTCAGCTGGTGATAGTTTCCATGCCTATGTTGCCATCACTGTTTGCTTTTGATGTTTGGTAACATCATTTAATTGATCTCCATATCTCTCTTCGAGGGCACTTAGTACAGGTTTATAACTACTGTTGCCGTATTATTAAGGTTTTTCTGATATATTTTGCAAAGATGGTTCTTTATGTTTTCAGGAATTCCTAGTTATTCTCCATATCCAGGTATGATTCGGCCTGCATTTACCCACGGCCACCTGGGCCTATAGGTGTGCTCCCAGCTACTTTCCGTCCCCCTCTCCCTGTGGTTCCTGGAGTTCGCCTAATCATTCCCTCAGATTGTTAGGCCAGCTCTTGTTCCCGTAACTCCCCGCTGAAAAGCCTCAGACAACTGTTTATGTTGGCAAGATTGCATCTTCTGTTGAAAATGACTTTATGCTTTCACTTCTTCAAGTAAGTTGATAATTCATTTGGATACATTGACCAGCATTGAGATTATAATACTGTTGTTTGTGTCTGCATTTCTAAAGAAATACATATAGACTTCCAAGTATGGAATCTAATTCACTTGCATTCTGTGAAGTTAGTGGGCCAGTCAAGGAGTTGGAAACGTGCTCAAGATCCTTCAAATGGAGCTCCTAAAGGCTTTGGCTTTGTGAATTTGAATCTGCTGAAGGGGTTCTTCGTGCATTACGTCTTCTCAGTAAACTTAACATTGATGGGCAGGAGCTGGTGGTATGTCTTGAGCACTTGTTGATGCTATTCTGCTTTTGGCCATGTTGCCATGTCTGTTTTTATTGATTGTAATGTTGGTGACCTGAAGATCGGAGGTGCTTTGCCTTCCTCTGGTTGCTTGACAATGCCATTTGGAGTAATCCCTTCTGGCTTGTTGTTGACTGATGTTTTTTTGCTAGAGGAATGAAGGAAGGTTTGTGGTCACATGACGACCAATTACTCAGTGACTGTAGGACAATATATTGTTGATTGACTTTTCTACTTCAGCATGAGACTGAAATTGTTGTACTAGGCTGCTGGAGGAGAGTTTTCTTTCGTTAGTTTTTGCGCCTTGTGTTTGAGGTGACTTTTGTTTGTTTATAGGTTTGTTTGCCCAACCAAAAGGAAAAGATGTTTCAAACTTCATAAAATTATGGAAAAAGTTCAGGTGATTTTTAAATTCCATTATTTAACTGTTTTTGTGGATTAAAGGTTCTCAATATTCAATATATAAGTCTGATTTCCAGCCCTAAAAGATAAAGAGAGAGGTAAAATATAAGACTGTTGATGGTTAGACTCATCTAGAAATTTCATAGGTATTCAGAGTTTATATGTTTTCCTTTTGGTGGCAAAGTAAAATTGCAGGAGAAACCAAGTAAATGCTTTTGATGAGCTCTCTCAAATTGATCTTGTACGTTTGCTTTTCGTGAGGTTTTTGATTTAGGGAAACTTTGTTTGGAAGTTCATGTAGAAGTTTTGTTTCTTTTAAATGAGGTCTAACTTTGGTTGATAGTCAATGATTGGCTTGTTGGTTATTTCTATTAAGATTTTGGAGCATGAGTGCTAGGACTGCTTGGTTTATTTTAGAAACTTCAGAGCAAATGACATTCTGTTTACCCTACTTGAGCGATAATTTTGCCTGCCTCTGACAAAAATATATCCTTTTTTACCTCCCTAGCAGCCCATTTTAAAATCAGTAACTGCAATTTTTTATAGTTTCTGCATTTTTATTGTTTGATTGGCGGTTAAATGTCAACCCAAGCACCAGAGAATATTTAGAGTGATATTGTAGAAAAAGAAAGAGGAAAGGCTACAAGAAACAAAATGAAAGTGAAGCTGCTGCCATTGGCGAGAAAGAGGGCGATGGTGCATCTAGTGCTGAAGAATGTATCTCTGGGCCCAGCGGAGATGACTCGAAGAATGATCATTCTGATTCTAGTAAGAGAAAGAAAGCCATGGTAATGCCCCTTTTGGAATAGTGACAGATGAGGACAGGAAGCAGACAAAGAAGCTTCGAAGCTTACGAGCATGCTAGAAGAAAGGTTAAAAGACCAAGCCTCTTCCTCCTCCGCCCCCGCAGTGCGGCAGACGTTTTAGCCGTTACTGGATCAGAAGCACCTGCAAAGTCGGATTCTCGATGCAGATCCTTCAAAAATGGTCGTTATATGTTGATAGTGACTGATAATTAAATAATGTGTGTATGGATTGGTTCATGACATTTCTTCTCTTTAGGATCTGTCTTCTTGATAGTGCACCTCCAAATCTCAAAGCAAACATTAGCATCTAACATCATTTACAGTCATCTTAATTTTGTTCTAAATTAATGTTTCATTTAGGCAGGATTAAATTTTAAATAATGGAACTTATGCATAACCAGGAACATCAGCATTGGTAAAGAGGCCACACCCCATGTCAAGTTTGTAGATATTCCCTGAGAAGTCTTTAACAAGGTTATACTTTGCAGATGCAGAAGACAGAAACGATGAAGAGCCAACCAGTGATAACAAGGAGACTAGTGATCATGATAAGACTGACATTAACTCTCCTGGCCGAAACAGAAGATATGACAGGAGAACAGGGAGCGCAACAGAGAACGAGATGTAAAACATGAAAAGGAAAGGAAGTTAGGGAGATATGAAGAGGCAGAGCGAGAGCGGGTCTGCAAGGAGAAGATCAAGAAAGGAAGATTAGGGAGCCGACCGTGAGTATGAGGAGAGCGTCTTAAGGATTAGGAATATCGAGAAAGAGAGAAAGAAAAACAGCGTCAATATGATAGGGAGAGAGATAAAGAAAGGGGACGCAAGCGAGAGAAGGAGATTATTTATGATGAAGAGAGAAGACGAGGAGGATTCCCGAGTGGCATAGGGTGTCTTGGAGGAGAAGAAGGAAGAGGCTGAGAGAGAAGAGGATGACTTGGCTGACAGAAGGAAGGGAGAGGAAGAAATCCACTGAAGCCAAGAGAGGCTGAGGAGGGAAAGCAGCAGCTGCCAGCGGCGAAAGGCGCGAAACACCAAGATATGATGACACGTATTGGCCATGAGAAAAGTAACATAAAACGAAATCAACAGGGCAGGAAGTCGATCAACATGGCATTGGGGCAATGCTGGTCATGAATATCCTGCAGGTATTCTTAATTCATCAAAATTCAGTTGTTGTGCTTGGATGCATTTCATAAACCTCATTTGGCATTGTTATGATATTGCTGCGACAGGTGATGAGATATCGAGAATTGGTGTAGGGGATATTCAGTCATCCACGATGGCATCTGATGATGTGACCAGAACAATAATGCTCCCACGAAAAAATTAGGCTTTGGCCTTGTTAGTTCTGGAAGCTTGAGCAGCTGTCCCTTCTGTTTCTATGAGGAAGATGATGATGACAGAAACAAGAGGAGAAAGGAAGTAGAGGCCCTTGGTTTCCAATTGATTATTAGTAAAGAGAAGTAGAGATGATTATGACTACTCCTGGGCAATCACAGCAGAGTTAGCTGCTGCCTTGAGGAGTCGCAAAGCAGCTTTCTACTGCCAATATGAAAGAGAGAAGCCTGAATCGGAAAGGGAGAGAGAGTAGAACGATCTCATGATAGGTCAAACCAGCAGGGGAGAAGGAGCCGGAACAGTCTAGATGGTAATCGAGTTAAGATGAGAATAGAGATAAAAGATTCTTGAGCAGGTAAGAAGAGCGGGAACATGGACAAGAGAAATCGAAGGCCACAGATAACAGAAACTTTAGTGCAAACAATTAATTGATGAATCCTAGGACCAAGGAGGATTGTTCTCATGAGATAAACTGGGCCTTGCTATGACCAGGTAAGTCATTCTGCCCATAGACCATTGCAGCTACCCAGTGTAATTCTCTTAGATGCCTCCTGTAAGCAGATAGCAAATTTTCTTAACTAGAATGTTGATGACCTCGATATATGCCACATGCTTTTCTTTGTACTCATTGCCTTGTGCTAATTCAGCACTGAGATACTATAGCCTGCATTCATTTAACCCGGCCAATTTGTACATTCCGTTGATTAAAGTCATTGTCCCATCTCCATATGAGTGCCTACTGCTGATATGAGCTCTTACCTGGGTGAAATTCTGGTATATTATTTTCACAGCATGAGCTACTGCACGAAGGGGTAGACATGGATCTCAAGAAAATCATGGAGTTCTTGGGAGAGGAGGAAACGTCCCTAGTTGACTACATCGTAGCTAGTACTCGAGAGCATATTGGCGACTGAAATGCTGGAGACACTCAAAATCCATATATTCAGAAATAAAGAAGCCCGAAAATATTTGGCCAACTCCAAGAAGATGTAAGGATGCTCGTATTCTAGAATCAAGAAAGAGTGAAGATGGTCTACCACCAAGTCAGTCACTAATTGGGCTGTACTTATGCTTGTTTCTCCCTTAGACTGTTTGGCTGTCATCACTAGTCCTTGATCATTTGCTCCTTTTCCCCCGAAATAAATCCTGTCTTATGAGAAGCTGCAAATGAGTGCTAGCTAGGTTAACATTTCTATTTCTTTTTATTTGGACTGTTGATGATTATAGCCCCCTACAATGTAGAACCCCTTCCTGGCTGTTTGATTGCTTTGAGGTTTGGAAAGAGATTTCGTCTCTCTTTTTCTTAGTTGGATGTATGTTCATCATTTGATAGAGATTTTGCTTCTTCAATAAAAACAAATGCGTGCAATTCGAGTTAACAAACTGCATGTTTCTAGTATTTGTCTACATTCGGTTACGATGCCTTGACCTAAGTGAGAATGCTTTAGGAAATGCTTGATCGGACTGAGTGTGGCCAGATAG
>JAILYA010000109.1:0-2500 GCA_021437795.1 Rhodamnia rubescens
TAACCAGATGGGCCGCCCAAAACCTCCCCGAGCTGACATTTCAATCGGAAATCAACGTCGGATCCCGGCTATCCGAAAAACGCAGACTGAAGCGTAGGATCACAAAATGCAAGACAACAGGGGCGAACCAAGCCCTTGCGCGAAGGAAGAAGCGAATCAATCAGAATAGAGACAGGGAGGAGAGGCGAAAGAGAGATTTTCGAGCTTCCGTAAGCAGCAAGTAACAACGGCTTTTCAGCCGTTGCGCGCTAGCTTTCAGTTTAGGGGTATATATAGTAGGGGTGCCCTTTTCGAAAATCCTTTATATATATATGCAAGCTTTTGGAACCCTAGTTTTGGAGTTTTCCCCAACCTATACCTTACTTCGTTTACCTTGCATCGCACTGCTGCATAAACAATGGATCCGCTGGGCTGGATGAGCAACCTTTCTATCTGGCCTCGTACTAGTAGGAGTGGCTTTGCTACTTTCAATCAGAAAAAAGATTGAGCAAGGCAAGGAGAAAGAAGTGGTCCCCTCTTCTCTGGTAACCCGCTTGTCATATAGAGCGCCCGCCCGCCACCGCATATGTAGAAAAAGAGGAGCGGGGACGGAAGAACAATCATTTGACTTTCGCACATGAGGTGGCGGGTTTCGCCAGGTAACATAATGGAAATGTATCGACTGCAAACTTGAATGACGGTTCGACCCCGTCCTTGGCCTCGGGGAGTGGCGAGTAGCACGGAATCCTGAATTAATCAAATGGTATACGATAGCAGCTTTCCTTGTTAAAAATCCACAGACAACATTCCCTGGAACCCACAAAGAAATGCAACATGAGAAGCGATCTTACGTTACGCTTCAATAGAATGAATTGTGGGCGGTAGAATACGGCCCATGGTCGATCAGAAGGTCCCAGCTAATTTGAACTCAAAGGCTATACGCCCTTCAATCCATCTTGTCCAGCCAGCTTCTATAACAAAATGTTAGACCAGGCTGACACAACCGAATTGGTTGGGAGGAAAAGAAAGCCCAGCGACCAAGCACTCCCGCCCTAAAGCGGAGACCGAACAACCGCCAGGTTGTCGAGGACACGTCTAAAGAGTAGGCCGGCGCCTCTAAGTTGACCACCCTACCTAATTAATGGACTTAGAGGGGAGGCGAACGGGAACCGACCGAGAACCCGAACTACTGACTGACTGACCCCTTCATAGTCCATTCATTAGGGTCGGGGATGGATGGAACCAATTAGAATTGCAAATCTGCGCAAGCGAAGCCGGGAAAGGGGCCGCAGCGCAACGACTAGGACTCGTGTCGGAGGAGTTTTGAGCGTGAGCTACCACTATGCAGCGACAAGGACCCGCAACTCTCGAAGGCCACCCACCGCCCGAATCACTGTAGCAAACCCTCCCTTTACTCAATGGATAGCGCTTATCCTCTTTCAATCAACAAAAATGAGAAAGAAAGAGAAAGATGCGATAGAAAGATGTCTTTATTGAAGAGGCTTTGCACCTGAAATAGGACTAATGAAGATCCGGGTCTGGGCTCAAAGATGAAGATGCAAGGGTAAAGAGAAAGTCTTTTGAACAACCCAACCTGACATAAGGATTCTAGCTCGCCCACTTAGAGAGCAGATGGAGATTCTCGGACGGGGAAAAGCGGCACTCGACATCTATTAAACAACACAAAGAACAAAGCTATACCATGCCCTCGGGAAAGTAGATGATGATTGCCATGAATGCTGCCCTCGAGGACGTGTACAAGAAGGTCTTTGCCGATTCCTTATCAACATGGTGCGCCTCTCAGTAGAGGGGCGGAAAAGACCGTGGAGACTTTGACCGAATGAATAGGGATAGGGATCAATTGATAGACATTTTTTTAGAAGAGAATCAATCTAGGATGAATGCTTTTTTCGTTCGCTATGTGCTGACTGGATGTCACGTGATCGATCGATGGACGGGGAATTGCGTGAATGCGAGACCGGCCTAACCTAAAGTAAAGGCTCTTCCCTTTGCCTCTTGATGGCGAATCTTGATTGACTCAGACTAGGGAACCAATTCGAGAAAGAAGAAGCATGAGATGATATAGGCGGCGGAAGAATTTCCGATAGCGAATTACTTGACTCGATGGATGGATGGAGGAGGGCCCTCCAACTCAAGCACGGAATCAATGTTGACTCAACAATCATCGAGAGAGGCACCACCAGAGATCGAGACAAGCACCCTTGTATAGGTTGGGTTCCAAACCTGCCTTCTTTTCTTCAAATATCCCAATAAAGGTAGGGCTTCCAAGCTTGACTAACAAGCCATAAAGTTGACTTTGAGAAAGAAGGGGGCGCGCTAGCTGCAATCAAAGGTTAGCGCTAACGAGCAAGAAGAGGCCCCTGACTATAGATAGGGCGCTAGCAACCTAATAAGTTAGGGCTTTTTCAGCTCGGATCGGAATCGATTCTATGATTGAATAGCAGAAGTGCTACTTAGTAGTAGAAACTCGGAGAGACAGACAGAGAGGGGACTCTATCAT
>JAILYA010000109.1:5000-50000 GCA_021437795.1 Rhodamnia rubescens
CGCGAGGAAAGAAGAGCGACAAGGTTCAGTTCAGATTTGACTGTTTGCAGTATGGGAGCGGATTACCCAAAAAATCCCTGGGAACAATGAAAAAAAGATATCTCGGTAACGAAAACTATAGGGGGCTGTATTGGCGAGATCCAACGGTGAACAGCTGTCAAAAGAAAAACCGCCTGGAAGTCCGAGGACCTTTAGTACCGTACCCTACCCCCGAACCAGCAGCCTTCGCGCCAAGCAAGACCGCCCTTGTCCCTTTCCTTTCTCCATTCCGCCTCCTTCTTTGCTTTGTTTCAATAGAGTCTAAGGCAAAGCAAAATGCCTACTTTACGATTGGATTCAGTCAGCGTCACTCCTTTGATTATGTCGTGACGCTTTGGTTACCGGCGAACGCTTCGAAAGGCGACCCTCTCGAGTTTCCGGCTCTTTCCTAGATTGAAGTAGCCTTTCGTCGCCCTACCAAACGAAAGAAGTCACTATCAAAAAGCTCGCCCTACTGAAGTACAAAGGTGCGCTCCACCCGGTGACTAAGAAAGAAATGGATTTGCACTTGAATGGAAGTGATGAGGTCACAAAGAGGGAAGTAGGGCTCCTATTGACTCAAGGTTGGTTCTTCGGTTTCCTTTAGAAGAAAGTAGCTATGAAGCCCTACTACAACCTTTGTAAGATTCAAAAGGCGAACAGCCTCCCCCCCCCAAAAAAAAAAAAAGATATCTCGTTCATCTATCTCTTGTCTATCTCTCATGGATTCTATCTATGAAAAAAGTAAAAAGACTTCGTTTTTGGGTTCCCCGAATGGATTAGATCCTTTCTGCCAACGAAATGAACGCGGAGCCCGTTCCGAATGCTTCTCCGATCCGGAAGTTTTCGCGAAGAGAATAAGATGCTGCTCCCACTCCCTCTGTCTTTTCTCGCTTTGCTAATCTTCCCCTCTAAGACGGGCCGGGAGGCGGCGGGCGCGGGAGGAAGAAACCCAAGAGAAGAGCGTCTTGTCTTTTCTTAGGTCCTTTTTTGTCATCCCTGCATCTTTCCAGATTTTGTATTGGACGCATGGCGTAGCTAGGACCTTCAAATCATGTTTGAGCCTCTGTTCAAACCAAACAAACTCACCCCTGAATAAGGCTGGAAAGAATGCCCGCCAAGTTCAGAGTTGGGAATGCTTTCCCCAACCAAACAAGGAAAGGCTCGACGAAGGGAGGGGGATGCGGCGGGGAAGGAAAACGCTTTCGGAGATCGAGATTGGATTTTTTTCATTGAAAACGAAGAAGGCTGAGGATGGGCTACGGTGCGTCTTATCTTAAGGGAACACGCTTTTTCGACCGCGGTCGTATGATTGCCGGGCCCTCTCCTCGTTCCGCCCGCTGGCCTATTGGGATAGCCGCCTTCGGGCTTTGCCTGCCCTTTCTTTTCTAATCTAATAAAGAATTCCGGCTCGGCCCGGGAAAGCGCTGGCAACCAAAAGAAAGGAAGGGGTCCATGTAGCTGCTGCGCCGCCCCTTCTTAGTCAATGGGGCAGCAGGTTCGGCATCTACTAGAAAAGAGAGAATCCACTTCAGATAACCACGCCTCTGCTAGGCAGCGTGTGGAATGGCCGAGCGGACCTTTTTTTTTGGATATATAATCCAAGTCGAGAGTGGAGTTACGGGAACAGCCGTCTGATGGAAAACGACTTTCACGTTCGGTTCAGAGAGCACTTTTTTCGTTGAGAATTCCTCGTTCCCTTTCGTGTGAATTCCCCAGCGGCGAATTCAAAACTTGTGGGGCCCTATCTATTCCATCTCTCGAGCCCCGAAGAAAACCCCCTCCCCTTCGGACTCTATATCTCTTTTGACTCTATATATGTGGGCACCTGATATCTATGAGGGTTCACCCACCCCGGTTACAGCATTCCTTTCTATTGCGCCTAAAATATCTATTTCTGCTAATATTTCACGTGTTTCTATTTATGGTTCCTATGGAGCTACATTGCAACAAATCTTCTTTTTCTGCAGCATTGCTTCTATGATCTTAGGAGCACTGGCCGCCATGGCCCAAACGAAAGTCAAAAGACCTCTAGCTCATAGTTCAATTGGACATGTAGGTTATATTCGTACTGGTTTCTCATGTGGAACCATAGAAGGAATTCAATCACTACTAATTGGTCTCTTTATTTATGCATTAATGACGATAGATGCATTCGCCATAGTTTCAGCATTACGGCAAACCCGTGTCAAATATATAGCGGATTTGGGCGCTCTAGCCAAAACGAATCCTATTTCGGCTATTACCTTCTCCATTACTATGTTCTCATACGCAGGGATACCCCCGTTAGCCGGCTTTTGTAGCAAATTCTATTTGTTCTTCGCCGCTTTGGGTTGTGGGGCTTACTTCCTAGCCCCAGTGGGAGTAGTGACTAGCGTTATAGGTTGTTGGGCGGCCGGAAGGTTGCCACGAGTAAGTCAGTTTGGGGGACCGAAGGCAGTTCTCCGTGCACCGGACACGTAGCTTACCGAATCAGTTGCGACACGGATGGGAATGCATGCTACGAAAGAGAGGGTCGAGTCTGATACATCAACCGTCTACTCAATATCCTTAGACGAGTCCACAATCACTACACGAGATGAACCTTGGTTTGGTGAATTGAAGTTGGCCTTAGGTGTAATAGGACTCCCAGTTACTGCGCTCGATCGTATACTGAGGTGCTCCCCGCCGGTTGTTGGAACGACGCAAGCCGGGCCGGGCCTCGATTCAGAAAGATGAAGGGCCAAAAGTATAGAAATAGGGGTTCAAAATTCCCCATCTCATTGGGGGCGGAAAACGAATCGACATCTCGATGTGATACAGCCTTTTCTATTTGAGTTGGGAAAGAACGGCGGAAGTCCATCCGAAGCGTCAATGAAGAATAAGAGGAGAGCAAAGCGCCAATGGCGCGCGAAGCGAATGCGGAAGGGGCACGGAGAAAGTCCGTGTGGAGGAGAAGCAGCCGAGCTCATTCCCTTCGCTTCCTGGGCCCAAAGCAGTGCAGTCTTTCCTGGCCAAATCAAGGATTTGGGGCTTCTTACTACGCAACAACACAATAGAAATCCATTTTGTTTAGTAATATATATGAATAGAAAGATAGATCCATCCATCTATCCTATCCGATTTCGATTTGGATATCGAAAAAGAATCGATTTCATTCAACCTTTGATTCAAAGAACAGCGCTTAGCCCCCCGCTTATGAAAGGGCTCTGCTGCAATGGATGGCAGAGGGTCCGTAGTACCCAAAGCACTGGAGTGATCCAGTAGCCGGGAAGGGGCCTAGAAGTGCCTACTACTACACCACACTACACTTGGCTCTACACATTTACAGAGCTAACTCCTGTTCAGTGCCTGGCAGAGCTAAGGGGGCTTCAATCCTTATTCCTTATCCCCGCCCAGGCTAACGGGGCCTTACAACAAGGGGGAGAATGGAGCCTCGAGAAGCACTGTTGAGAGGAAGATCCTTGGCCCCTCTTCATTCTCTACAGGTTCC
The DNA here is from genome assembly GCA_021437795.1 of Rhodamnia rubescens. NCBI lineage: Eukaryota > Viridiplantae > Streptophyta > Magnoliopsida > Myrtales > Myrtaceae > Rhodamnia > Rhodamnia rubescens. The sequence continues at coordinate 8,491 of JAILYA010000109.1, forward strand.
AAACCTTTCTTCAACATAGGTGACAAGGAGCAGGGCAGAGATGGAAGAGATCGAACATGGGAATAAGAAGCAAGCTCGCCTTCCTTTTTGATCATTTTGATAGAGGGGGGTGGAGAAAGTGGACAAAACAGACTCGCATTCCCCAGTCGAAAAGATGGGTTCCTTTTTCGTCTCGCATTTCTCATCGAACAGGAAAAGAATCATATTGAAAACGCTCCTAACCCAACCCCTTCCTTCGTAGAGCCGTGTATTGTAGGTTATCCGAACCTGCTCGGGGCGAGCCTTCCATAGAGGCAAGTGAAGTTGGTGAGCCGTATGATGGGCAACTATCTCCTGCGGTTCGGAGAGGACTCAGCTGTTAGTTAGTACGCCCTCGGTTTCGGGGTGGACCCTTTTACTCTATTTTATTATATACGCTTAGCGAAAAGAATGTTTTTTGATACACCTAGGACATGGATTCTATATGAACCAATGGATCGTGACAAGTCCTTACTACTAGCAATGACTTCCTCTTTCATTACTTCATCCTTTCTATATCCCTCTCCCTTGTTCTCAGTTACTCATCAAATGGCACTCAGTTCATATCTTTAAGTTCGATCATTGACAAGGTTAAAAAAAGGGTGGGCCATTGATAAAGAATCGATTCCAAAGCACAATGCTAGCAGATGGCGGGCCTCCGCTTTTCTTTTTTCGGTATGCCGCTCCGCGAGCAAGGAGCGAGAAGCAAGCGGGCTGTGATGATGTCAGAATTTGCACCTATTTGTATCTATTTAGTGATTAGTCCGCTACTTTCTTTGATCCTACTCGGTGTTCCTTTTCCATTTGCTTCCAATAGTTCGACCTATCCAGAAAAATTGTCGGCCTACGAATGTGGTTTCGATCCTTCCGGTGATGCCAGAAGTCGTTTCGATATACGATTTTATCTTGTTTCAATTTTATTTATTATCCCTGATCCGGAAGTCACCTTTTTCTTTCCTTGGGCAGTACCTCCCAACAAGATTGATTCGTTTGGATCTTGGTCCATGATGGCCTTTTTATTGATTTTGACGATTGGATCTCTCTATGAATGGAAAAGGGGTGCTTCGGATCGGGAGTAATCACTAGTGATAGGGCAAAAATCGGGGGTAAGGACAAAGGAAAGAGCGATGCCTACATTAAATCAATTGATTCGTTATGGTAGAGAAGAAAAACGGCGCACGGACCGTACTCGAGCTTTGGATCAATGTCCCCAGAAGCAAGGAGTATGCCTGCGTGTTTCAACGAGAACACCGAAAAAACCTAATTCAGCTCTACGTAAGATAGCCAAAGTACGATTGAGCAATCGACATGATATATTTGCTTACATTCCGGGCGAAGGTCATAATTTGCAGGAACATTCTATGGTCTTAATAAGAGGAGGTAGAGTGAAAGATTTGCCAGGTGTGAAATCCCATTGTATTCGAGGAGTCAAGGATTTGCTGGGAATTCCGGATCGAAGAAGAGGCAGATCAAAATATGGTGCGGAAAAACCCAAATCGAGATGAATGGAAGATGCCTCTTGAACTTCTTTTTCTCGGTCAGGAGAGGTTTCTCCTTTGCCCCAATGATGGCCTTTTTCATCTTATTTGTATTCCGATCGAAGAAAGAAGGTTTCCAGTCTCATTCAACCAACTCTCTTTTTGAAGCAGATAGTTCACAGTGCTCATTCGATTCGATAGAAAAAAGTCACCCTATGTTTGTTGAATTATTTGATTTGAAGCTCTTGCCCCGTTTTTGAACGCTGGGCAAGAGGCGCTACCGCAGGCGCCCGATTTCCTACCTTTGCCCTCTCAAGGAGAAGGAGCGCTACCGCAGGTGCCCTCTCAAGGAGAAGGAGCGCTACCGCAGGCTCCAAATCCACTGCCCTCTCAAGAGGCCCTGCGGCAGGCGCCAGCACCGGCTGAAGTTGCCCACCCCGCTCCCAACCAAGAGGAGCTTGCGGCACTCCGAAGGGAGATTCATGATTTAATAAAAGAAAAACTTCGGAAAGAATCTGAGAGAGGGGTCGGTCCGCTGTCCACTCTGTTTCCCGAACAGAGGGAACTTAACTCGAGGACCGCCCACTTTCTAATGGAAACCGACCTGGGGCTCTCCCCGGAGACAAATGTAGATACTCTCCGTGAATGCGCGGATGATCTGAGGGAGGATCCAAATCTCCTTATGACGCTCATGAAACCCTATTTGCCAGAAAAAAGTGAGTCTGTCTGCATTCCCCAAGAGCAGCTTTTCATAGTACCTTAACTCTTTTGTCGTGGCGCTGCTGGATGCTTCTGATCAATAGGAAGAGGAGTATAAAAAAAAACTTATGATGAGCATCTATTTGGGTAGATCATTTCCAAGATCTAATTCCAGTTTTTTCTTATTTAGTGGAAACGCCTTACAATCTGAAGTTTTACGCTTAAGGGAAAAAATGTTCTTGGTGGATGCAGGACCTGGGACCCCCAGAATTTGTATGCAAGATGAGCCTACAGGAGTGCCAATCAACCGAGCCAGCAGGCTTGAGAATAAGGTTGGATACCTGGATCTAGTGGCCGGTGAATCACTGATCAAAGAGAAGATTTTGGAGAGATTCTTCATCGATCTAGTGGCCGGTGAATCACTGATCAAAGAACGAGCAGCCGCCAGGTTTAATGATTTGGTTGGATCCCTGGATGTAGTAGCTGGTGAACCGCTTCTTCTTCTTCCACGAAGATTCAGACAAAACCGAGCTTGGATGGAACTGAACAAGATTTGGCGAACGAATACAAGGGTCAAAGGCTTTCTAATTGAGAAAGGAAAAAGAGGTTATTCAGTAGCCATCGCGGGTTTCATTACTTTTCTTCCATTCCGTCGTCACATAAGGAAAAGGATAAAAAATGATCGATTCAGCATTGAGAAGATTAACCCAAAAGGACGAATATTGTGGTGTTCTAAGAGCGGCAGATCAAACAAGAACTTGAGGAGCTTGCCAGGATGGCTTGGTAAGCAAGCAACCACTGATGTAGGCGCCAACTCCCAGTTCTTTTCTCTTCTTTCTTTTTTAGTTGAGTGACAGTTCATCAAAACAATTGTCCAAGATTGCTAGATCGAGCACGCGACGCGCATAGTATAAAGTTCAAGAGGGGGGTTGTCTCCTCTTCAACATTTCTACGACTTCCTTGCCTTCCCCTTTTCAGAGAGCTCCTTTTTCTCTTCCCAGATTTTCCTCCATATCTTCGCCGCCTTCTTCATCATCTTGTTCCATCCTTCAGGGATGTTCGGTAGGTGCCCGGGCCTCCTAAAAAATCTTTCCGACAAGAATGCTGCTTTCACATTGTAAGACATGGAACCGTCTCGCTCTTGTGAACACTGATCATAAGTGACAAAAGCCGCCGGAATCCTCATTTTTTGTCCATAAGCTCTCCTCGCTACTCTAAGAATTTCAAATGTCTTTTTATACACTGGTGCAGATGATTGCCCCTAAGGCACCGATGGACCAAGGCCTTCGTCTATCACCCGAATTTCTTGATTCACGGCGTCGAGTATTTGCACTTTCGATCTCGTGACTCGACCTGTAGGCGGTGATACCGCCACCTTCGAGGACGTGATCTTCTCTTAGTCACTTGTGCTGGTGGCGGAGAGGGCGGCGCTTGTGTTCTGGCTCTGGGGGGTGTTCCCTTTCTAAATTATGACGTACTAGGTTGCCATCTAGGTCTCGTCTCGGTCGGGGGGTTGACGAGTCAAGGCGCTTCCTCTTCTTTATATAGATGCGGATGGAGAAGGAATTCGGATCCGCTTGGCTCTTTATTTATTATAAAGAAATGTATTCCCACTTGTGGGAGTTGCATAAGATAATACAAATTTAAAAGAAATACCCGAAATTTGAAAATATGCATAAAAATCAGTATGGGAATGCGGAAGAAAGGGCGGGTGAAAACCCAACATGGTAGGATAGGACGGGGAGGCAAAGATCAAGATGGTAGGCATAGTCAGCCCTGTAGGTGGAGGCACACGAAGACCACACACATATCTCTTTTGAATCTATATCCCACGCTCATCAGCTCTTCGGGAAGAGAAGGACTCCAGTCAGGAGAGATTTCTGAGTGCATGAGTTGAGTTAAGGAAGGGGGTCTTAAGCCCCCATGGGGAAATACACAGGAAAGAGGGAATGAATTTATTGAAATCAATATCCTAGGCCAGCCCGGAAACTCTCCAATCAAATAATAGGTCAACTCCCCTTTAATGGTAAGGGCAAGGGGTCAATCCAATCCGGTACCTTCGCTTCCTTGTTACACATATCCTATCTTTTATTTAAATACATCCCGCCCACATCACACTCAGCCCTTACTTGGTCAGCTAAACATTTTTGAAAAAAAAAAGACTTTTCCGGTCAGAAGTGGGGGGTTTGGGTGCGCTTCTTCTTCCTGCCGGTTCAGGAGCTTAGGCCCAAGCGCTAATAGTTTCCTAGTTGGAGTTGGCACACGTAGGCCCGGAACCGGAGGTTGGTTGGCGCATTCGGTAAAGTATTCCGCTAGCTGGCGCATAGCAATAGCAAGCAAGAAAGCTCAAAGCCAGCAGTAAGTAAGGTCCAGAGCAGGAGCAAGAAAATGGATTCGTGAGTGGCTTTGTCTTTCGTGAGCGTAGGTGTAGGCAGTAAAGGAGCACGTATGCGCAGGTGCCGGAGTGAAAGCCAGTTGCTAGCTAGGTGCGCTCGAACCCCTTGACTGCGGTGCTATTGAATGGTATAGAATCGGACAAGCAATTTCTTGTCCATGGGGAAAGGCCGGAGTGAAAGCTCAATCCAAGACATGAAAGCGGAATCACAACTGTCGAAGTAAGTAGTTCAATGCCAATGAAGAAGACAAGGTTTAGCCTAGTCTAGTCCTAAGGAAATAAAATGATATAGAATTAGATGTCATCTCATGCCCTCTTTGAATGGCTTGTTCAAGAAGGGATTTCTGTTCTTAGAAAGAAAAAGCTCTTGGTGAATACCATGTTAGGACAAATGCTATCGAGTCCACTGCTTGAGAATACCCTCATGGTGCTTCAGTCAGTTAAGAATAAAAAAGAAGTTGCTAGAGGAAGACAGAAGCAAGGGAGGACCCGGCAATCTTAGACTTTATTTAAATCGATCCCACACCTGGCCTCAAGGCAGATAAAAGACCAGGCAAAAAAAGGCCATAAACTATACCCGGCTCCAGGCCAACCTTACCTTAATAGCCGAATTAGCATCGATTGAATCACAAATGGACGTAGTAGCTTAGATAGATCGAAAAAGCTGTGAATAGGGAGGGCTTCAGTTCTTCTTTTCCCAAGGTAGTTCACGGGGGAGGCAACTCAATACAATAGGTAGCTCAAGCCGATAAAGAAGCTCAAACCAGGCTCAAGGGAAAGAGATGAATGGATAAGAACGATCCCAGAAGCCATCCTCAAGTATGATTAGGATGATGCTTGAACTGGATCCTCTAAAGGGAGTTCCACCGGGGGGAAGAGGAGGTAGCGTTGTCTCTACTATATAATGATTGATTTTCTAGCAGTGAAAATGCAATATCCGATGCAGTTAGCTCGAGTGAAGGAACCGAGACAAGTAGGCCAATTTTCCCGCACCATAGCGTGGTGATACCCTCCCATCTGACCCCGGTAAACCACCCATCGGATAGCCTAGACCTCGAAGACTGCAAAGTAGATGCCAATAGTACTCTTTCCACACTGGCATACACTGCAACTTGAATATTCACAGGATTTGCAGAATTGAGCAGATCGGCTGCACTATGCCTCCTCCCCGAACCATAAAAAGTCGAGCCACCAGCAGCATAGGCAGCAGATACATGTCCACCAATTTATCCACTACCATAAGCAAGAGCAGTTTCAGAGGCAGAGGAAGGAGCATGAGCGGTTTCAGGCCCAGTTATAAATCGTTCGGTTCCACAACCTACAATATGAAATGCTACAGACCCGAAACCGGGCCATGAGACCCGTAGAGTACCCTCTCAGACCAGCCCCTGCCTATAGTTGTTGAACCCATCGAACCCCCTCCCACTAGAATAGTTGTATTAAAACTCCCTGCTATGGGAGAAATCCACTCCTATGGTTGGACGGAGACATGGCAACGGTAGTTGTTGGACCACCAGCGAATTTATTGAGCACATATGCCCCTAAACTTTTCGAATCTAAGGCCAGGTGGTTCCTCCCCGCATTCTGGTAGTCGAGAAGCCCCTCTTGTTTAGGTTCTTCCTATTACTTCGGTATGTCTTACCGCAGCAGGAGTCACCGTCTGCAGAATCAACAGAATCGATTTTTCCCAACTGACTCAACATCTTCTGGGTCTACTAGTTCTGGACCTGGAGCTGCTACTTATGTCAGTGCTAGTGATGCTACTCTAGCTCACGATCATGAGTAACTTAACCAACTGACTCACCAACCTTACCAACTTCTGGCTCATCCACTGACTCAACCAAATCAACCGGTTCATTTACTGCAAATGAATATGAATTATTAGAATTATCATCCTGGGCGAAGCAATGAGCACTCGACCTTACTTATATTATAAAGGGAGAGGGAATTCGATACAGACTGGTTGGTGTTCCAGAATGAGATAGTAGGCAACATCTCGCATCTCAAGCATCAAGAGTCTTGAGGCACGGAGTATCAAACCTTTCCCTTTTTGAGGTCAAGAGGCATCACTCCCTCCCCTCAATTTCTTTTTCCATTTGAAATTGATGACGGGGCAGGGCAGGAGCTAGCTTTGTGGAGCGAATCGAAGTTTTCATCGCCAGGCCATTATAGTAGTTGTTCAACGGTTCGGGAGGCGGGATTTGTGTCCACTTCTCCACAGCTCGGTCCCAACCAAACCTTACTCGATAGTGGAGGCGACTAACAACTAGCCACTCTGCTTTCACCCGGATGCTGCTTGCTCCTGCATCAATGCCTATGCTTCCGACATGTCTGGGTAGTACCTCCACTCGAATGATCTACCTACCTTACCCGAGCCCAGTTGAGAGTTCTGACTCCGGATATTTTTTCTTTCCAGATAGTAGGCCTTTGGACCGGCTCTGCAGGCAGGTGATCGTGGCCAACTGAGAAGTGACAAATAGCAGAGCGGGGTGTGTGATTGATACATGTGTACGTTTTACAAGAGCTCAGATGACTAGATAATCGCACGCACACATCATAACTAGGAAAGTTCCCCTAAGGATCCAGTCCCACTCTCTTTCTATCTATAACTCATTCCATTCCCTAGGTCGGGGATTACTACGCCCTTACTTCCAGAGGTAACGGTTGAACGCTAAGCTGCTTCTCAACTCACTGACCTTCCCCGCCAACCGCCTTCCTTTGAATGATTGATTCAGTGTGAGAATATACTCTCTCTGGTGGAACAAAAGCCCTGACTTGTGCTTTAGAACAGCGGGGCTCTAGCTCTTTCTATATTATGTTATTTCGATCCGTAAGTAAGAGTAAGAACCTATCCAGCTGAGCACGATCTAGGCTACAAAGGCACTTCCACTCAGAAGGTGGGTTAGTGGCATTCTAGTTCGAAATACTTTAGCGAAGCGGGAAAGCGGCAGAACGCAAACTCTCGTCGACAGTCAGACATGGCCCATCTTGCTGCTCCCCTAGAGGCGCCTACTGAATCGGAGACTTCCTAATCCCCTTACTCCCTATTCTCTCTCAAATAAAGCTGCTGACTTCAAGTCGTCTTGAATAGTGCACAATCATAGCAAGAAGAAGTGGGAATAATGAATAACTCCCTTACTGCTACTGAAATCAGCCCATGTGCTTCATGCGAGCAACTCTTTCTCGGTTTGGCTACTAAGAGTTCTGTCTTTATCGAATTTCTTAGTGCAGATTTGACCACTACTATTATGAGCGACGATCGACCTACCTAAGTTTTTACTAGTCATCATCGGTTTACCCGCTTGCTGAAACCTCCCTCCATAGCCGATTGAATGGTTGGATAGCCACTCAACTGTTCACTATACTTCCTGTATCCCACTCTCCTCCCTATCTCTCTCGACCCATTCATCGGAGTATGTTGGGCTGGAATGCCTCCATTCCCATCCCATCCTTTATGATCTCTGGGCCTTCCCGCTATGAGATATTTCCAGTGCACAAGCATATTCATGCATAATACTCTTTTCCTTCTTTCCCCTCTCTTATAGGTGGGTAGGAATTCCTAGAAGAGGATATAAGGTCATTTTGTCATCCGTGGAGGAGCATGCGTGATAGAGATACTTCTCTATGCGAATGTTCTGGCTTTCAAAAGACGAGTAAGGGACGGGGAGTTCATAATTGCATAAATAAAGGGAGTCTTCAAACCGTCTCAATCAATAGAGGCTAGATCGGACTAAGGAGAGAGACGGTTGAGTACGGAAGCGAAAGCGGCGATATAGGCTAGCTAAATGCCCAGTGAGAATACTGAAATGAATAAAGAGAAATCCGAATGACTAGTGGCCATAACTCATTAAGCAATCAACACCTTTTTCGCTTAGCGTTTCCTCTTTCTACCGTTACGAGGAAGCTGCAGTATCTTCTTAGGTCTTTGCACGGCTTTCGACCGGGAAGAGGTTTCCTCGTTGCATCTTTCCACACAGCATTGGTTCCGTCCCTTACCTTACCTTTATCGCCCGTCGGGCGTCAAGGTTCGTATTAGATCCTTATCGATCGTATTTTTTTTTTTTGAAAAAAAATTCTGTCATTTATGGACGGTCACTTGGGGTATAACCCTATTTTCATCTCCAAAGAGGACGAGGCAAAAGAGCCTTCCCTTGTCCGGGTGCTGTTGGACGAACGGACTATTCTGCTGGCAGGTGATGCCCTTCGGTCTGAATAAGGCGTCAGTTACCTACCAGCGAGCGATGAACCTCATCTTCCATTACTTTATTGTCAACATCGTAGAGGTGGTGTATATTGATGATGTAGTTGTGAAGTCTTTCCCTGTAGAGGGTCATTTGTCTGATCTCAAGACAGTCTTTGAGCGCGAGAACACGGCTTGAAGATGAATCCGTAAAAATGTGCATTTGGCGTAACAGCAGGAAACTTCCGGAAGTTCTTAGTGCACAACAGAGGGGTTGAAATTGACAAGAAGAAATCCAGGGCAATCAAGGAAGCACCTCCCTCAAGAAGCAAAAAGGAGTTGCGGCGCTTGATCGGACAGATAAATTTCCCCGGCGGTTCATCTCCAATTTTGGACGGAAAATCCAGCCTTTCGCCCCACTTCTCAAGACAACAGAGGATTAAGAGTTTTTTTAGGACGAGAGCCATGGCCCAGTCTTGCAACGAGTCAAAAATGACCTCGCTGAGGCACCAGTTAGAATACCTTCTCGGCCCGGAGAACCGCTACAGCTATACATATCATATCATCAGCCTCAAACGAGTCGTTGGGAGCATTCTTATCGCAGAAGAACGGAGATGGTAATGAACAAGCAAGATATTCTTTGAGCAGGGTCCTGCAAGGACCGGAGAAAAACTATTCCCCGGTCGAAAAGATGTGCCTATGTCTGTACTTTGCTTAGGTCAAAGTAACTCTAATTTGCCAAGGCAGACCTTCATCATCGCTCGCACAACACAAGTCAAGCTTAGCCGCCTTCCCTTTCATTCTTCGGGTGGTCTGTAATCTTCCATGCACGGATTCAAAGCATAGAACCGAAACAGGTTACCGTCCCGTACAGGTCTTCGATCTCTGACTCTATTCCTAGAGCTTTGGATGGACAAGTTGCCAAATGCAACTAAAAGAGATCCCTCAGTTGGGGTGCACCACAAGCAAGAAGTCGGACTCCATTATCACGACAGTAACTTTAAAAGGGTTCATACTCCTGCCAACGTTGAATTGGCCAATGCAACGTATATGACTTTAAGCTCTCACCATCAATCCTGGCATAGAATATAAGTTCAATAATGGAAACTCAAATCATATGAATCAAATTGGGATTCATATCATGCTCTCAAGCCCACGGGGTCCTTGTACCCCGTTCATGTAACACATGAGATGTATAGGCATTTTGAAACCAACCGCTTGCATTCTTCCTTCAAATTCTGGAATATCTACCTTAATGTCATAATCTCGCTGGAAATCAAATCATAGTTTCTACGAGCATGACGATAGGGAGCAGCTTCATCACTCGATGCACGGCTTCTCGCACGATAGAAAGGGAGGAAGGATTCATTTAATCCTCCCTTCCTCTCTATTTGCTGATTCTTCATCTTCAGAGGCACGATGCGGTTGATTGCGCTCTAGAGCCTCATAGAGCTCCAAACGTTTTTGAAGCTACTGCACTTGATTTCTGAATTCCTACATCTCGATGTCTCATTGATCTCTCACCGTAGCTGAGGTTTCCCAAACGGCCTTTGTACGACGAGGAGCCATTGAACCAAAGCTCTGATACCCGATTTGAAACTATTGTCCAACTTCCAAGGTTACATCCTTTCTGGGATCGGGTGGAATTCTGTGATGTGTCTCTTGAAATCTTCTTTTGCCTTGGACAGGTGGGGCTAGCATGTGCTTCCTCGGTGCGGAGAGCATCAGATTTACTCGAACGCTTCTACTTCCTTCTCGTTGCCTGCACCCACCACTCCCTTTTCCATCTTCATTATTTAGATTGTTATGACTACGGCGTGCCGGGAATTTGTTCACAGCGGAAGAAGACAAGTCTTCCTCAAATGGATCAGACACCTATGTTTAACACACCCAAATCGATCTTGATGAACTTTAAGACTTTAGCTTACTATTATCTATAAGTAGACTGGTTCTTGCTACTGCTTTTCCTTATCCTGCAATTGGATGCGCTATCCGGTCCAGTTCAACTGATCTACGATGGTCGGGTGCTTGCTTCGGGTCCTTTAATGTGAAATCATTCCCTCCCTCCATCTAAGGAACTAAGACTAATGCAATAAATAAGACTAAAGCCCTTATATTCAATATTCAATTTAAAAAACGACTTTTATTTCAACACGACCGGTAACACCAAGAACATCGGATACACAAGGAACGGGTATTTCAAAGAGCGCATACGTTTCATGTGCACCGCTTACGTTCATAACTTCTTCTCATCCTTCCCTCCTTCTATATGGATATCAGGAAAGTCCGCTCTCCCTTTTCTCTCTTTATGCGTGGAGATCTTCTTCTGTTTTCCTTACATCAAGTGAAAATCGGACTTCAGTCCTTCAATCATGCAAGCACAGAATATCCAAGAATGTCGGATTTAGCGATCGTCTCAATGAGACTCGGATGCTATCGAAAATGAGGCTGGATGGAATGAAGGTTGGTAAACTCCATTTTTTATCTCACACACGTCCTAACATTTCTTATGCAGTGGGCAGTTTATACACGATCCTAAGGAGTCTCACATGGAGGTGCTTTCTCGTATTCTTCGATTCTTGAAAGTTGCTCCTGGGAAAGGTATATAATTCTATAAGAATAAGAATATGCGAGTAGAAGCTTATACTTTTGCAGATTGGGCTGACTGATGGGAGATCTACCTCTGGATACCTCAGGCTGGTGGGTGGTCATTTTGTAAATGTTCATACTAAGAAACAATCCGTTGTGGCTAGATCTAGTGCCGAGGCAGAATTTTTAGCAATGGCGAATGCTATCGGTGAATTACTTTGGCTAGGAGGCTTATTACAGGAGCGAAGGCTTCAATTTGACAATCCTTTGAGGTTCTATTGTGACAATTAAAGCAGCGATAAATATTGCTCATAATCAAGTACGGGTAGTTTTTGGCAGATGTCGCTTCCTCAGAGAGGAAATAAAGAAAGACCGATCAAATGAAGAAATTTCTTCAATCGAAGTCCCCAAATCGGCCTTTGTCTATGCCCAAATTCCTTTTAAAGAGACGAGACAGACGGAAACTATAGAATTTTTTCCGAAAATCCATCTACATCACTGGCCTCTGAGTCCATGTTGGCTCAGTGAATACCAACTCGAGAACTTCATGTCGTCATAAGCGTATAAAGATATACCCCAAAAAGGGAGGCTTTGCTTCGCTCCCGCATCATCTGTGGTTGGTTGGTGCATATGCACATTTCCCTTTGAAGGAAGGGAGATCGGCTTTCGAATATGCTTACGACGGGGTTGGATAAAACTGGCACGATTTCCATGGACAGCTACGAAGGAAAAAGGCATGCAGGCCAAAAAGACGCTCTTTCTTGCAAGTCTCACGATTTTCATTGGACAACATTAAAGGCAATGGCATTGAGGCGAAAAACACGGGCTTTCCATTAGGAGATGGGACAGGAACCTTAACCATCGACTTATGTCCCAAAAGGGATCATTTCAAGACATCCTAGCCCTCGAGGAGTCATGGCACACAGCAGGTACAAATCTTCCTTGGCTGATATTGGTTTTTAAGTGTGTCAATCGGGCACACATAGTTCCGCTCCGATCCATTGGTCGACAAATGCGAAATCAATGCATTCTTTGACATGTGTGGAAGCTGAGGAATTTGTTCTACCGTTGGCTCGTAACCAGGGTGACGAAGAGCTATAAATCTTCCCCGAAAAAGAAGGTTTGATCCTGGCTCAGGAGTGGGGTATAGTTCCCCAAGAGGAATGGCAATGCCGTGAGTAAAGCGATTTCATTTGTTCCACATCTTGATCTCTCCTTCCGGCGGATCTAATTCGTCGAATTCTCCTCGAATGCCGCTGTCTTTCTTGCTGTTACTACACCCCGGTCTTCCTGCGCTGGTTCTTTTTCTGGAAAAATGAGATGGAAACCAACTAGAGTACGTCCTTCCTGCATTTAATCGCTAGGTAGGGGTTTAGTTTAGAGATAGCCCCTCAGATGGTTGAAAAAGGGGTTCTTGCTACCTAAATATGGCTGGCTGTCTAACTCTTTTGAGCTCTGGACAAAAGATGGGAACCAGGGAGTCAGACCAAAAAGAATGAGTTCTTTGATCCGTCCGGAAATCCCTCATTGATAGATATCAAGAGAACACAGCTATTTAAGCTATTGAATCAACTGTGGGACTTGAGCTAGTTGGCATCTCTTAACTTTGTTCATCTTCCTCTAGAGCATCCGATTACTGATTCTTAAACTGACACAAAGGAGATAGAAGAGAAAAAGACAAAACCGGAGATGAACAAAGCGGAAGGAAGCTTGATTTCACTATTCCCGTGCTTTTTTGTGTGTTAGCCAGGTGAAAGGCTCACTCGGCCGGCAAATATGCACTTTCTATCCAAGGGAGGAGGCTCTCTCAAACTCCATGTTCTCAGCTGGCCCGCCCTAGCTGTCTCGTAACCCCCTCATCTGGTCCAAGAACCCGGCCTTCTCCTCATCGAAGGATTGCTTCTAGCGCTGGTTGAGCTCACTTCCCCTTTCCTTGGATTGGGACGCATACATCGAGAATATACAGAAAAGAAAAGATTTGTTTCATTCCCCGCCGGCTTCATCGGCAAGACAAGACGCACCCGTGGTGGCTGAAGATCCACTCCTGCAGACCAACATGCGGAGGGCATTGCCAAACACGCCATCGCGAGTGGCCCTATGTTGAGTAAGGGGGCAGTACCCCGAACGAAGCAAGAGCAACTGGGGGCATAAGCCCAACCCTCCTTGCAACAATGAATCAGTGGGTCAATAAAGAAGGAAAAGAGGCCAAGGAAAAGGAGGAGGATAACCGCATGATCACCAAACCAACTCCGGCTTGGATAGATTCCGTGCCGTATACGCCAGGGTTCTCTCAGCCAGACTTCAAAATGTTCGACGGAAGGGGAGACCCGCACCAGCATCTAGCGCATTTCCTGGTAAGATGTGGGCCGGTAGCGCAGAATGGGATACTGTCTGTGCTTTAGGCTCTTCCTACAATCATTGGAGGGGCCGGCCTAACCATGGTACGCCCACCTCTCTGAAGAGTCGATCCCGACTTGGGAAGCAAGGGTCTCGGAGTTCAGGAAGCAGTTCAACAACACACAAAGAAGGGTTGGAGTGCCCGAACTACTCAAGATTAAGCAAAGGGATAATGAACCTGTCACGGAGTTCATTGCAAGGTGGCGAGCCCTTACTTTTGTCTGTCCCCAGAAGTTGACTCAGGAAGAGCTCCTCAAGATGTGCATGAACAACTTCAGGCACGACTTGTCGTCGATACTCCTGCCCAAAACCTTGTTGGAAGGGGGATTCGACGACAAGTGCACTAAAGCTCACGATGTGGAAGCACATCTTAGCAAACGGAGGCGTCCTACGAAGTACTTGAAATTCGTTCCGTTACCTTATTAACAAAGTAGACGAATCACTCTCTTTCTCTATTATACAAATGGACTTCTTTTTCACAGCCTATATGCGTATGCGTAAAACGAGAGTCCTTACTTTTCTTTCTCTTGCCCTGACATAATTCGGGGCTATCGGTTCCGTTCTGTTCTCTCTCTCTCTCTCTCTACCTCTTCTTTTTGACCTAACTAACTTCAAAATCTTTTATGCCCGGCCATATAGCATACATCAAGAAGCCCTCCCTTTGAAGTGCATTTATCAGATCAGCTCCCCGAGTCAGACGAAAGAGGGTTAAAGGCCCACTACTTCTTCATTCATGGCCTATTTTTTTGTTTGATTGATCTCCCTTTCGTATTCATTCATTCGACCTGAGGCAAAAGAGAAGTCATAGAAAGAAAGGTTCTTTCATGCAATGGATAACGGGCCGGCCTCCTATGGATTCCTTCAACTCAATGAATGAGGGGAGGAGTATGAGGAAGGCCGGCTTTCTATATGAAGATTCAAACAAAAAGGAAAAAGGTCAAAGCATATCTTACTGAAGAATCTGACTGAATGAGGAAGAGCTCTTTATGTGGTCTCACTTTACCACCATCTGAAATGCGCGAAACTTCGATTGGTGGAAGCCAGTCCATGAAGATTCTCCCTTTTCTTACGTGCAATTCCCCTCTTTCGGTAAGCATCCAGTATCTCATCAGATGAACATTTCTCTAAGCTTATCCTGTAGCTTATACGTCGTTTGAAAGCTGCTTCAAGGATCCAACGAATAGCTAAGGTTTGTTGACGATCCTTGTCTACAATCCCAGGGACATCAACAATAGTACCTGCAACTCCTACTTTTTCCACTTCGCATATGGGCTTTATATTCGCTACGGCGTCAACCATAAGTTTGATTACATCGCCTTCAGTTCGAGCTGGGTGATGAAAAGTTTGATAAACAATAGCACGAACTCTCGTTCTTTTACCTTCTTTCATCCGAAAGTTGACCAACTTCTTGATCAATTGTTTTTGCTCACCATCCAAGCCCCCCATATAGCTGAGAATTTCCGAGCAATTGGAAGCCGCTTTCGATGACGAGGCCGATAAATTGATATTACGCAATCCTGACTGTCCATCTTTTTCAGCCAACTCCCCTGTTTCCATCTTTTCTTTCCGAGTTCATAGCTTCTTGAACTTTTTTAGGGTCTCGCTCCCTGAGTTCAAGAGTCTACACTCTCGCGTCATACGGCTCCGTCCCGGAATCAGGACCGCCCTTCTTTCGGTAAAGGTATTCTATTTCATTCCCTTCGGGTCTCAAGTAATCTCCCCTTCCACGGGTTCAGTTGTGGCATATGAAATTCGATTTCCGGTTGGCTTAGGTAAAGGAATGTGAATCCCTTCCCTTAAGTTATCTATCGGTGAAGAAATTAGGTGCCCCTCCCGCGGTACATACGGAAGAGCTTCCCCGTACGTCTTGAGAGAATCACTTTCGCTCTGCTCTCTGGGCTTAAGGACAGGGACCGACTAAAAGAAAAGCTTGGATAAGTAAAGGTGAGAGTCTTATTATTTCCACTTTAGTCGATCAACTCTTGAGAAAAGAGCGCCCCTACTGTCGATCTCTTATTCTAGTGTCTCCCCTGCCACTGTCGACTTCTTTCTGTCTCTCGTACTAGAGTGCTATCTTCTTATCTCTTAGTTCTGGATGCCCCTCCCCTTCCCTTTGTGTCTCTCCCTAAGATGGGAGGTGTGAAGTTCTCTTGCAGCTTCTTAGCTACTATGAAAGTCCGTCCTAATAGTCGCCAAGCCAACCAGCGAAAAAAAATCATCATCATCGCTTAGATAAGGAAGGAATGGGAACACACTACACTTTAGTCAACTATACGTACGTATAACTTTCATCACTTGAGCTGCGCTGCTTTTCAAGTTGGAGATGGATAGCTGTCAAAGTCAGTCAGTCAAAAGAAAAGAAGAATAAGGGTACTAGACACTAGACATGAGTCAACCTTACTGCTCCCCTACGGATATTGCCCTATAAAAGGTCAAACCAGCAGTACATTACATCTGAGTTAGAAGCCCGTCCTTCTATTCTATCGGTTAAGATATGAATGAGACTACCTTTTCGGGGTAAAGAGAAAAAGAGAAATTCGATTGATTTCCCGGGCTTAACTTAAGTTATGGGTGAAGACATTCTCTTTCAGGTTATACTCTGTGTGGGAACTGTAGAAATGATCTGCCTTGGTACAGAGAAAGGAACTCACTTTCTATGCGGGCGGGTTGGTTAAGAAATGAGATGCCCCGTACTGAGCTGTGGTTCTAGCGATTAGTTGGATTCCTCACTAAAAGAAAAGATTGATGATTTGACTTTGCTGCTTTGATAGCAAGCGCTTTTCATTCAGCTAATGATTCCCGGTTCCTCTTCGCTTTATGCTATGCTCAACAAGTGAAAAGTCAGCGGTAAAAATGCTACTATTGAATCGGATGATGTGGTACTTGATGTAGCTGAAGAGCCCGCTTTATCCTTATCAATCGACAGGAGAATAGGTTCTTTCTTTCTTTTATTTCGCTTTCCCTAGAGTTCGTAAATACTGGACAGAATGCCCGAAGATGGAATAATTGGCTTTGCCAACATTTAGTTCACGAAGTTCCGGTACAAACGAAGGTGATTTGCGAACGTTCTCTCCATTCATTGAGAAAGGGTTTACGGGCCAACATTGGCATCAATACTTGGGTTTTCGACCAAGTTTGTTATGAGGAACCCGAGCTCAAAAGCTTCTCCATGAGGGACTTCCCTTTCTTTAGGAGACTTCCAAGGTGGAAGTAACTGGTTCCTTTCCTTTTCAAGAGGAAGTCGCCTAGAAAAAAACTGTTATTACGCCCGTGGGACACCTCACTCCTCTTTAGAGGAGGATGAAAGAATCGATTATTAGCTTATTCAAAAGGCTCGTAAACTCCCCCTACCGCTCCGTGGGCTGGGATTCCGTGGTTGGTCTGTACAGGGGTTCGGTAGCAGGGTAGCACGTACCGCTCTCAACCGTAGCCGCCTATGCCGCTTTCCTCAAAGTAGCCGTCCCGCTCGCTTTCAGCTCTCATCTCTAACCCGTGCCCGTGGGGGTCCACCATGTTCGGGACTGACGGGGCTCGAACCCGCAGCTTCCGCCTTGACAGGGCGGTGCTCTGACCGATTGAACTACAATCCCAAGAAAATGAGGTGTACAGCCTAAAAATTCTTATTCTTTTTATCATCGGATTTCATTCGAACCATTTCGTTTCACCGTGTTGTAACAGAGATACGAATGATATAGTCTATATATATATTTATATACTATATATGGACTATATATAAATGCAGTAAACTCATAGTGGACTAATTCATGAATTGAATCAAATAGGCCCTTTGAACTAAGCGGTAGAGTCAGGCTCTTTAAACGCCCTAAGAAGCTTAAGTCATCGATTCCAATCCGAGAAAGAAAGGTTTTTTTTCTTTTCCACGAAAGTCCTGTCTTAGTCTTCATTTTTCAGCGGAGGATATAGATATGAAAAAAAAAAAGGGTAAGCGCCTGGTCTTCGCGAACCAGATATTTGAGTTCCTGGCGAGTACTTTCTTTTTTTTTCGTTTTTAAGTGGAATGTTCATTATGATGATAAGTAGTCGATTAGGAGAACTGCTATGTCACTACAGGGTATACTCTTCTTCATGTTTCATTATTCATATTTTATGTGTCCCGGGGCATAGATATTCTAGATATCCCATTATGAATCGCCAAAGTCTTCCTATTTCTCCATTGTTCCACTCATATCCGAAAAATTAGAAATCAATCAAAAGTCAGTGGACCCAAATTGAATCATGACTATATAAGCTATTCTGATATTCAGATTCAATATAGATGAAATCGTGGAATGGAAGCCGACCTTTTATTTCCTTGGACCACGCAAGAATTCGTCGTCCGATTCAATTTTATTGTTCCTGGATGCTCCATAGGAATTCATCGCTATTCCTTTCCGTCACCGAGAAAGGTTCATTCCGAATCACACGAGCAATCTCTCTTTTTTTCCGTTATGGTAATGCAATGCAAGAGGTCGGAAATCCGGTTGTTTCTGATGATGAAAAGAGGTTTTTTTATGTTATGTGAAATGAATTTATGAAAACCCGATATTTAAAGGTCGGTAATGTTAGAAGACGACTGTCGGTATCTGATGGTCGGATGCCCACGGTCGGTATCTCTTTGATAGCTCAGACGGAGAAAAGAAACGGACTCCTCGAGGGCTACTTAAGGCACTTTATTTAGTGCAAACCAGAAGGACTGGAGCTGTTGGATGTTGCTCAATACTGCTATAACTTAACAACGAAAAAGCCCTGCGTCGAACTTAAGCCCCTTCGACTTGGCCACGGGGCAACAGCTTCTGACGCCCCACACCATTGCGACAGGAGGGGGCTAGCCCATACACCCACTGCACGAGTGGAATACTACTTAGTCAAGTAGAAGGGCCAAGCTGAGAGCGAGGCAAGCTGGGAACGGGCTGGAACGTGCGATTCGAAGACCAAGTCAGAGACTACTGGACGTCTCGCAGAGCGACTCTCTACGAGGACGTTGATACTTTTCGAAAAAAAAAGTTTGACTCTGATTAGATCCTTAGCGCAAGCGCTAAGTAAGCAAGCTATCTTATGGTTAAAAAAAACCGAGGAAATAATAACGTCAAGTAGAAACGAACAAGGTCTTACGGCACGATCACTATCTCTTTTCTTTTTCTTTAGCTCTCCTCTATGGAAAGAGGGGATGATACGTGACCTGGTATACCTGATCGTTTGGTCAACGAGACGTACGTAAGTCGACGTAGCTCCATGTACAAAAAAATGAAATAATGGGTGAGCCTAGGGTGACGAACATGGCTCAAGACTTTTTATACAAAGCCCTTCTCTTCTTCACTTAAAGAGGCAATGTACCTGGTACTTGATTCATAAAGAATGAATCTTTTGGTTAGAAGTTATACGGACTTTATAAAAAAGTAAATGCCACGCTCCGCGTGGCACGAAATATGGGGCGTTCGAATCGAAGGGTCATACCTCTCGCCTCTATTACGGTAAAGCCAATGCACCAGCCAGCCGGTGTGGTGGCGAACACGCTGTGCTGTAAGCTAAGTTGTTCACCTTGTAGACGGAGGAGATATAGAAAGTGTGCCGTGCGTGAATCATAAGATTCTATAGTAGCACCAGTATCTTATTTTATTTCACTTAGCCTGCCTCTCCCATGACTTTCCGGACCAACCAACCCGGATCTGCCCTCGAAATTCTCTCTGCATTTTGGGAGCAGAGCATGCAAAATCGAGCAATGGATCTTAGAAGAATTCAACTTTGAAGGGCACGACTCTTTCTATTTTTGCGCTGGCATTTGAGTTGTCTCCCCTCCTCTTTCAATCGACACACTTGACGCAGATAGCTCCGGTGGCCCCGGCTTCTGCCTCTATCAGGCGGCGACCGACCCTACTCTCACCTACTACGCTTACTTAAGAACCTTTTTTCAGGATTCGGCGGGCCCGTAAAAAAAATGAGGATCCTTCACCAAAAAACCCAAGGGGGCGGCTGCCCCCACCTCCACAGCCACAGCATGGAGGAGCAGCTCCTTAATCCGCACTACAGCCAATCCAAATATTCTCCAGATCGATATATGATGCTAAACCGAGACCGAGATAGAGAGAGAGGTATGACCCTTTGTTGGCTCTTCGAGACAAAAGCACTCGTAGGAATGGTGCTAATTCCCATGTTATTTCTAGTCTCGTTTGCTTTCGAGAGCCTCCCCCTCCCCGTCCCTTACTCGTCCTTTGAAAGCCGTCATCCTGGATTTTTTTTCCGTATGCCGGGGAAAGTGCCTCACCTTTATACATTAATTCTAAAATTTCCTCGGGTCTCTATAAAACAGAATGAAAAGCCCGGGGGAAGCAAAAAAAAGGAGAGAGGAAAAGTCGAAAGTGGGGAAGAAGTCTAGTGCTAGTTCTTACTAAAACTTCTTTATCTAACTTTCATTTTTGAGTGGTTTCTTTGTTGGATTGAAAGAAAGACAAAACTTCCCTTTCTTTCCATTCTTTCTTTTTTTATCCCTTCGACGAATTTCGGCTATGACCAATGCCCCACTAGCTGAATAGGCGTAACAAAGCTACCTGAAAAAGGCAAGGTGCACCTTGGATTGAAATCGACGAATTGCGTTTTGCCAGAGATATATATATATTTTTAAAGATTCTCCATTGGATGAAAAATGGAAAAATAGAAAAAATCTAAATAAAGACGCATACGCGGGAAGGGGGCCCCACGACTTCTTCATTCAGGAGGGGGGGGAGGAGACTAGCCTCATTACTTCCCACAGGGCGAGAGGTGCACCTAACCCACCTACCCACTCATCAATCACGGTGTTCAGCTGACTTGCACTGATAGAGCCCTATCGTATTGGAATTAGGCGCCTATCTTTTTACTGTTGTCAACTAATCTCTAACATGTTCGATTCGACTCTATGTTAGAACATTTCTGTGAATGCTATTCTGATCTAAGTGGTCCTATTCTTTGTCCCGTGCTAGGAAGTATTACTCTTCTTTTCATTCCAAATTCAAGAATACGACCGATACGATTGATTGGTCTTTGCGCCTCTCTTATTACTTTTTTGTATTCCCCTGTTCCTCGGATACAATTCGATCCTTCTACGGCCAAATCTCAATTTGTGGAAAGCCTTCGATGGCTTCCTTATGAAAACATCAATTTTTTTTTGGGTATAGACGGTATCTCTTTATTCTTCGTGATATTGACCACATTTCTTATCCCTATTTGCATTTTAGTGGGTTGGTCTGGTATGAGAAGTTATGGGAAAGAGTATATTACAGCATCTCTAATTCGTGAATTTCTAATGATCGCTGTGTTCCGCATGCTGGATCCTCTACTATTCTATGTTCTTCCCGAAAGCGTGCCAATCCCTATGTTGTGCGGAGCTGAGCATCTTCTATTCGCTGGGATAAAGCTTTTCCTCTGCAGGGGCCTTGTGCAGTAAACCCCCTACGGGCGGTCGTCCGTCATCGTAAAGTAGTCCCCGCGAAGCTTTCGGGAAGAGGGGTAGTCTTGTGTGTAAGCATAGCATTTCTGGTCGAACCCGCCCAACCCAACTAAGAAGAAGCGAACCTGACAGACACATCTTTTTCCTTTTGGGAGGGTACTCCGAGTAGTGGGTACCTCGTAGGACCTCGACCCGCCTACTCGGGTCTTGTATGGATATGCAGGAAGGGGTGCTCCTAGGTGTGTATAGGGGTTGTGTTTGTTCGCGAGAATGGATTCCTCGTCAAGTCAGTTTGGGGGGTGTAGACACACTTGCGCGAATTCGGGTAACGGCTACAAGGGAGAAATCGAAAGGAAATTGTACCCGACCAGGGATGGACGTAAACTCGTAAGCTACCGAGGGTAGGGATAATCGTCCAGGTCTTATTGTGAAACAAAAAAGCCGCCCCGCCACAGCAGGCGGGTTGGTCCCTCTGTCGTCGCCGGGAAGCTCTTGGCGAGGAGACCTTAGGAGTTGTTGCTAAAACAAAGGGGAGGGGAGGATCGACCCGTTCAGTAGAATTCCGAAGAAAGACTGTTGGCAGCAGGTGGAGACATTTCTTTGGCCCCGTCAAAAGGAAATTGCGGGCAGGGGAGAGCTCGGCAGAAGGTTCGAGAATGGGGTAGGGTCCTCTTCTTAAGATTCAGATAAAAAAAGAGTTCCAAACCTTTATGCCTGCACCTCCGTACAAGTGCTGCGTACAAGTTTTGGCCAGGATAATGGGGAAAGATCAAACCAATTTGAACCGCTCACATCACAGTAGCAGTAGCGTAAAGGCCGTAAGTCGGGGGGGGCGGCCATAACATAAGGCTATTACTTTCACACACCGGATCTCTCTCTATCTATCTTTAGATATCTATAGAGAGAGATCCGGTGTGTGAACAACCCGACTGTGCGTTACATGTGCTCTACAGGCCGCACTCTATCCTCTTCCCAACGAGCCCATTTATCCTTTGATTTGGAAGACGGGCGTTGCCTTCGGTTCGAAAGGCATGGGTTTCAGTATGTCTCTAGATGAGGCCCCCCACTAGTCCGGCTAGCTAGTAAGTGGTTCTTTCGGGCGAGAAGCAGGCCGGGCCCTACCCTACGGGCGGGCATCTCCCGCAACGCAAGCTGCATTGTTCGCCACCACCCAAGAAGCAAAAGATTCGAGAGTCCAGGCTAAAAATACATGCATAGATAGTGGTCGAATGACAAGGGCCGACGACGGAAGCTCGGGACGGAGCCGTATGATGCGGAAGTCTCACGTACGGTTCCCTGAGAAGGGAGTGGCTACCTACTGGAGCTTCGACCAACCACCACCGGTCAATTCCGCTTTGGGGCCACCCCTTACTCTACCATTATTATAGGGGTATGGGGTTCGAGACAAAGAAAGATCAAGGCAGCATATCAGTTTTTCCTTTATACTTTACTTGGATCTGTTTTTATGCTATTAGCTATTCTGTTGATTCTTCTCCAAACAGGAACCACCGATTTACAAATATCATTAACCACAGAATTTAGTGAGCGGCGCCAAATCTTTCTATGGATTGCTTCTTTCGCCTCTTTCGCCGTCAAAGTGCCTATGGTACCAGTTCATATTTGGTTACCCGAAGCTCATGTAGAGGCACCTACGGCAGGATCCGTCATCTTGGCAGGAATTCTTTTAAAATTGGGAACCTACGGGTTTTTAAGATTTTCAATACCCATGTTTCCCGAAGCGACACTTTGTTCCACTCCTTTCATTTATACTCCAAGCGCGATTGCTATAATATATACTTCCTTGACCACTTCAAGACAGATCGATCTTAAGAAGATCATTGCTTACTCCTCAGTAGCCCATATGAATCTGGTGACTATTGGTATGTTTAGTCGGGCGGCGGCCGTTAGGTCACCTATTTTGAGTTATGGACACACAAGGCCAAAACATGTGTGCCGGGCGTGCGACCCATCAACCTACTAGCAATGGGGGAGAAAAGATAGCATGTCGCAACAAAAGCTTGATTCTAGGCGTCAGCAAAACACTGCCGTCTATTCCAAAAACAAAAGCCCCTTAGCGCCCCGGGACGGGAGTGGGGGACGGCCCTACGCGCAGGCAACAGCAGCACCGGCTCTACGAAGTCAGAATCGAATCTTTCTGTTGGCTTTCCCAATTCATTCGTGAATAAGAATTCAAGGGCGTTACTAGTTGCGAGCGCTTCTAGCTGCTTCGCCTGCTTGCTTCTTATTATGGCGGCTATCTATGTTGGCGTGGCGGAAATGAACGAAAAGCGAGATGAACGTGCTATTTTCAAATCGATTGATAGATAGCCTGATCTGTTCTGATAGATCGAAAGAGTAGGAATGGCTAGAGAGGAAATCTCCTCTTTCTATCTATTGATGAGACAACTATCGATTCTTGATCCATCATAAAGAAAAGAAATCGATATGTATCTGATGGAGTCTACATCGTACGTAGAGCGCCCAAGCGCTTTTTTGGCCAGCTCAGTTCTCTTATCCATCGGTCCAATGCACTGGGCTCATCTCATGGAGGGAAAAGCCAAAATGTAGTTGTGTTGTTGTTGTTGGCCGCCTCGACGCATTCCCTTCTCCCCCCGGCATCGTCCCACACAGAAAGAAAGAGCGCAGAGCCCCGGCCCGACCTCTAGGTCCGCTAACGTAAAGCGAGGAGTTGAGCCTGAACTGGCGAACCGAAGTCACTTTCGGAACCATACTTCCTACAGCTAACACGTGTCCAGTCCAGCGGGAACGCGCAGCGCAAACGACCGTGAGCTGCTATACCGAATCCCCCGCTGGCCATCGGGGACCGAGTGGTAAGGCCATGATCTGCAGGGGAACGGATCACTCATTCTTCCATTGGGGACAGGTGCACGAACGACAACTCCAAACGTCACACATCCGCCGCCTACCTACCGTTTAGGTGGCACCAGCGATATCCAGCTAAGGTAAGGAACTTCGTGTCGCGGCTGCTCCACTCCGCGCTGCGGTATCATGAACTGAACTTCGTTGCCTTCCCGCGCGCGAAGCGAATGGGCGTTGTGCTGCGGGTCAGTTTCGGGGCGGGGGGCGAAGAGAGACCAGAAGAATGATTCATTTGGATCGACGAGCTTTTTCAGCTCCAAAACGAACGAATCAATGGAATGTCTGTCTATCCATGAACATCTATTCTATCTGTATATCTAGGGGATTCTCTCTATCCAAAAAAATCTTTTTGGCATGATATGATCGCCTAGCCGTAGCCGCATATCAGCTGCGCTCAATATGCGGGTTGGATCAGATCTTTCGCTTTGACGGAAGCTTTTGGACCTAGCGAAAAGGACTTTAAGCCTTCGCGCAAGCAAGCGCGAGAGAAGCAAGCAAAGTAGAATAAGCTTTTCCAGAAGCAAGACGAGGAAGCGGAGCTGTCTACGAAGCGGTCGCTTCCCCCGACCGACTCAAATACAACAGTCGCGACCTACTTTGATTCAAAAGAAAGGCGAAGGCTTTGGCAACAAGCAAACGGCTTTCTATCATAGTTGCAAGGGTTCCAAACCTTAACTACAACCTTAAGTACAAAAGAAAGGCTGCTTTCGGTTGGTTTCATAAGGGGGCTGCTCACTACAAGCTATAGCTCTCAGCGCTTTCTTAGATTGAACGGCAATAAGAGTTGTCGACGTTCAATCTCTAAGGCGGGTTTCCGCTGAGAACTGAATAGTGTTCGTGTCCAAAGGTGAACAAGGCCCTAGCTTCTAGAGTTCGCTGCTTTTCCCAGGCCGGAGAAGGGCTCGCCTTTGTTTGATATGTTCATTCAGTACCAATACAAACAACAATTCCACCAAAGTGGAAGGGCCACTATAGAAGGTAGAAGTAGCCTATAGTATAGTAGTCGGCCCGTAATGCCTCCCTTCATTTGCTTGCCTCCTTCTAGCTCAGAATGCTTACCCTCCTGCGCCAAGTCGATCTTTTAGGCTTGGCTTCGTCCCGGAAGCTATCGCTTCGACGACGAGTCGCTTCTACCCTTCTCTACTCTCTCTGGCAGAGAAAGCTCGAAGAGCTCCCTTCATTCGCTTCGCGAGAGCCGCACAGCACATAGCTGGAAGTCAGAGGGCCCATACTACCTGCCTAACCCTTCGCTCCGAGGGACCGTAGATCGGAAAGCGCCTTCTAAACCACTCCATTCATCCAAAAGAGAAGGGAAGGGGCCTATGTCTTTGCATGACCCCTGCAGATTTGACCCTATCTACACCCGGAGCCAATCCCCTATCGGTCCTGCCACCACGCCGCAGAACGGGAGCTCGTGTGAAACCTTTTCTTTTTGGCGTAAGAGCGGTGGAACGTAACAAAATATTACGGTCGCGTAAGAGTTGGGCCGGAGGTACGGTAAACTCGTCCAAAATAGGACACCCGAAGGGCCCGGCACGCACAATCCTATCCTATCCGAGTCCGAGTTTACCCCTTGGATTTCGGACAACCGTCCGTAGCATCATAAGGAGGACCTCCCTTTCGAGGTACAAAAATGGTACGGTACATAAGAGGTTGGTCTTTCTCAACGTGGTGTATAGCACGAAAAACCTTTCGATACAAGATAGAGCCGTTCACATGAAAGAAGAGAATCAAGGATTGATTCTCTTCTTTCTCTTTCTCGAGGGGGAACATTCGGGCGCATTTATCAAAATCCTCTACTGCATCCAGGATCACAAGTGGAACGCTAAGCAGAGGTGGGAAGGCAGCGAGCTCCGCAACAAAAGCGAAGCGAGCCCCTTACTCACTTCTCTCTAGAAAGCCCTATGAGTCAAGCTTGAAAGCCGTTGCGCGCTACTAGCGCGCATCCTTCAGCTGGCTTCAAAGTGCTAGTTGTAGCGCGCTAGCGCCCCTATAGAGTCAGGCTCTTCTGTGGAGTCGTAGTCCACGAGCCTTGTCTTCTCTCCAACGACTAGCTTCCCTTTCTTGTTCCGGTCCGACAACGAGGACGCTGCCCTGCCCTTCTCCTGCCGTGGAAGGACTTCAGCCTGTGGTGTGGTCCAACCCATGGGCGGAGTCGCCCTCATCCCCCCCATTGCTCAGTGCTCCCTGCTGCTTCGCTGGGCTTTACCCGTCCCCGGCGTGGACGCGGGCTTCTATAAGAGAATGAAAGGCTCTCAACACAAGAAAACGCGAACGGCGCGGATCCCACCCGAGTTCGTTTTCTGCCGCCACTGGCCGGCCGCTGGGGAAAGACAGCGCGGCCCCCTCTCGGGAAAGGGGAGTGGGAGTCAAACAAGCTCTTGCCGCAGAGGGGGCCCACAAGCACCCGGCCCCCCTTCTTCTTCAGTAAAGCCGACCCTTTTTTTTCGCCAGTGCTGACGCAGTGCGCACGTAGATAAGGAAAGCAAAATCCCAGTGGGGGGATGGGGGCCGGTGCCTTTCTTTTACGGCCTCAACTCCTATTTGTCAGCCGTGGGGAATTACTGCTCGGTCAGGGGGAGGAGAAAGGCTTGGGCCTACCGATCCCGATAGGACCTCATAAAGGAACGGGAGCTGTTGAGAGGTTCCATATTGCCGAGCCGGGGCAGCACTTCTGTACGTGATCGTAGTATGTCACGTCGTCTCGTCCCCGCTGCATTGAGCGGTCAAGGCCTTACCCTCTTCCTGATGCAGGAAGAGCGGCCTTGGGATCGGCGGCTTAGCTCGCCTCCTAAGAGAGTACCTATGCACTATGTTCCGGTTCACTGAGTTGGAAGATAGAGTTGGGGCGGGGTCTACGATGTGATACTAAAGTATGACCCGGGGAGATAGATGCTAACTATGGGTAGGAAGCAGGAACCATTATGTAAAAAATTTCGTGGGGTTAAAGATCTCTTATACTACCATCGATCGACAGAGCGGAACGACCAAAAAAGAAGTGAAGTTAGAAAGCCGTATGATAGGTGGTAACTATCTTGTACGGTTCGGGGGTAATCGGCGTACTCCGATCAGTGGGGGGAATCTTTGGCTCTATCGAACATACAGGGAATTGGAGGTAGCATTCCACCGATGTTAAGTCATGGACTGGTTTCTTCAGCCCTTTTTCTATGTGTTGGTGTTCTATATGACCGACATAAGACTCGACTTGTTAGATATTACGGAGGTTCAGTGAGCACCATGCCGAATCTCTCTACCATTTCCTTCTCTTCCACTTTGGCCAATATGAGTTCACCTGGTACTAGCAGCTTTATCGGGGAATTTCCCATCTTAGTAGGAGCTTTCCAAAGAAATAGCTTAGTAGCCACATTAGCAGCGCTTGGGATGATTTTAGGCGCGGCGTATTCCCTTTGGCTATACAATCGTGCGGTTTCTGGAAATTTAAAACCCGATTTCCTCCATAAATTCTCCGATCTAAATGGCAGAGAAGTTTCCATATTTATACCTTTTCTTGTTGGAGGGGCGACCGTCCGTTGAACTACCAAAGAAAAAGGGTAAACCAATGTGATCATGACATTGTAGGTGCTTGCGATGGGACGGATGCGACTTCCCGTTCTTGCTTTGGGTGGCATAGCCCGTTGCAGAAGTCCCCCTTTTCTTAATCCATTTCTTTAGTCTTTAGGGAGCTTGACTTTACTAAAAAAATCAGGCTCGCGCCGGGGCCGTTTTTTGACTGAGCCATATCTTGCGGGGTGGGACCGAGAGAAAGAAAGGACGGGGGGCAACCATGCATGGTACTTCTCGACCGTGTCTCCGAGGGACAGTTGAACGAACGACTCATGAATGCTGCCGGGTTGGACGAGCCAATAACTCGAACGCGTTCGGTCTGTTTTTTGAGCAAGAATCACAGCGTTACCTTACCTTCACCATGATACGGACTCCAAGTTCTTATGGCAGAGCACGAGGAGATTTATCATCAATATGATGATGGGAATGGAAACCAGAAGCACGACCGGGGTCTTCGTGGTCCAAGATAAGAAAACCATCAGTAAGAGTCACGTAAGCATGAGACTTTTTGGTAGTACCGGTGAACCAGATGGCCGCGGCGATGGAATCTGGGACGGAGGACTCGTAGTATCTCTCTAGATCTGGCAAAAGCGAAAGAGCCCCTAACGTAATTCGAATGGGGACTGACCGCGGAGCCCACTCTGGCCTCGCAGGGCGGGCCCCTGTGGTTGCGAGCTGGAGCTGCCATAGCTTATGGCTAGAGCAATGGGAGTGGGCCCCAGCAGAGAAAACAGTAAGGATAACGAGCGCTCCGCCCGCTTGGCGGGCGGCAGGAGCAGCGGGCAAGTTCTTGGTAGGCCAACAGCCCTGTGAACCGGGCGGGGCACTCGACAAAAGGGGAGCACGCTGAGCAAGTACGGGCCCGCTCCGCTTTCTTAAAAGCGAGGACCACTACGGGAGGTCAAACTAAGGACCTATGGAAGTCGGGGCCCCGGTCAATATTGGATCAAACAATAGGGGGCCGTAGCACTGACCTCTTTTTTTATTTTTTCAATACAATAGGGGAAAAGATCGTACAGTTCCCTACCGAGACAACAGAAACTCGCAACGGATCCTCCGCGCGCTGGGCATACCTCGTCCGTCCGTCTTTCTCGTGGCGGGAACAGAACAACAGGGAAAGACCCGACCGACCTGCCCAGGGCTCGAGGGCGAGCTTTCTTGTTGAGAGAATGGGGAGTGAATCGAAAGGCTTCCGTTTTCGTTCTTGGTTTGGGGGCTTTCGGGCTCCTCTCGATCTTATTCGTAGTTGGGAAGGGGGAAGGAGTCTAAATCAATGGACATTAATGAACCATCATTGATGGACGTTGCACATGACACGATCAATTCGACTCAAGGTCTGGCGCTAATAGAAGTTGCTTACTCTCCTAGTAGCGAAGGAAAAGGGCAGGGCTTTTTTCGTAGTAATAGTGGACGGGTCTCATGAGATCTATGCCGACCGTCGGAATCAAATGAAGGTCGAAGGACCATTCGATTCATTAAGAGGCATAGATCTAGGCCTCTTTGTTTGGTCAATCACCAAAGGCGGGGGGAACCACTATGGACGAGACCGCCCGGCCTCGATTCTTTTGCATAGTCCGGGGGCCGGCCGCAGCAGACCAGCGGGGCATAGCGGCGCCCTCGGCTGGCGCCATTCCCGAACCTAGCAGCAGACGGGCGGGACGGGCCTGAATTCAGACTAGACTCTTCTTTCTTTGTTTGAGCTGCTCCCACGCGCGAAGACCGGAAGATCTCAGTTGTCCTGAACTGGACAAATACGTAGAGATCTTCGTGGGACCGGGGAGGGAGTCTCAATCGATCTTTTCTAGGATTCCTTATCATGCCACGCACGGAGATCTTTCCATTGATAGAGTTGAGGGCTCCCCATTGAACAAAGTCTTAAAGGTTAGGTTACTACCTGCCTCTACGGAAGAGGTGTACTTTGTACCGCCGGGAGGTCATATAGATCGGAACCCGGAGCGATAAGAACGAAAGCCCTACCCACAGCTACAACTACTGGCGCTTCAAAAGGCTTAGATTCTAAGGGCGCTACTGAAAGGCTTTAGGTCGTGGTTTAGGGAGGTTTGGAACCCTTCCCCTATTTCGGCATTTCATTCTCTATTTGGCCCGCCTCAAACAAAATGAGAAAAAAAAAGGAGAGGCCTATTGATTCGAAGTCACTACGGTCAATAGCAACGCTCTTTCTTTCCCGGGTCTCCTTTCGAAGTCAAGGCCTTCGCATTCCTAATCCGGTAGGGCCGGACGCCTTTGTTTGCCCCAGCTTGGCGAATCGCATCCCCGCGCAACGACATTGTTTGTGAGCCCCTTACCCTTCTCGCTCAGTGTTTGCAACGGCTGGGAAGGCAGTCGTAGAAGCGAAGCCTATCGCCACGCCGACCATCAAATACGAGATTTGGCCTCTTCTCAAAGATTTGATGGAATGGCCCAGCCCACCCAAGAGCGCTTATGTCATATGGGAACTCATGGCTGGAAACAATCCTTATGGTTTTGATATCCGGTAGGAATAATAAGAATCAAAGTCCAGGTTGGTTGGTGAGCCTAGTGATAGGAGACTATCTAGCTTGGTTCGGAGAGCACTTGTTGGGTTAAAGATTTTTTTGTTGCTAAATGTTACGGCCTAAATGCTGAACTATTGACCCTACTTCTTTGGATGGGTGTTCACCCCAAAGTGTTCCCGGACTGCATGCATACATCCGTAAGTAACTTAGTGCAACATGGCAAATTTCATTGAGAGGAATCAGCAAAGAAAAGAAAGAGGGTTCCAAACCTATCAACTCGTAACAAGTTGCTGGCTCGAAGCGAAGTAGGACATTCTCCTTTTTTCACTTCGAATCGAATTCGAAACCGGCGTGAGGCTGCTGGATGCTTCTGATCAATAGAACAGGAAGAGGAGCCAAAAATCAAAACCAGAAAAATGTTCGTCGATTCTTTCTTTGTCGAATTCTCACCCATCCAACTTCCTTATGATTCTCTTCCAGAAAGAAGTCAATTCTTCTTGGACGAGGATCTATCGTTCTTCATTCTATTCATACTGCATTCTTTAATAATATTTTATCGAGTGCTAAAAGAAGTGAGAAAGGAGAAAGAAGTGATAAAAAACTTTCTTTCTTCGGACTCTTTGGAACGAAAGACTTGGTTTTTGGTAATCCTGTCTTTCGTTCTCATAGGATGGGTAGGAATCCCATATCCTGAAATCGCCTCTTGCGATGGAAGGAACGCTTTCTCGCCACCACCTAGTCCAGTGCCATTGCCGGAAGAACCGGTTACTCCCCCCGAAGCTCCGCCGGTACCTCAACTGGTTGTTATCCCCAATTGGACCAGCCTCTTATCGGGGATGACAGCCGAAGGAGCCTCCTTTATAACAGGTACCTTTTCCTTAATTTCGGGGGGAATGATGACCCCTCCAGATGGCATCCATTCTAGAAGCCCAAGTCATTGTGGAGCGCCATGTGGAGGCTGCATTGGTCCATGATAACTTTCATCCAGAGTCCATTCTTGCGCGATATGTAGAAATTCGGGGGCTTCTACATTCGCCGCAAGGGGAGCTTTTGAGTGAACGCACCTATCACTCCTAGGTCACTCAGATAGTGAAAGATGGCACCCGACAAAGCGTTCCCTATCGCCGGATTAGGAGAGCCATCCAGAACGCTGATCTCTCGTTGTAAGATCATCGTTTTGGTTGGGTGGAAGGGATCTCTCTTGATGATGATGTTACGCGGCGTTCAGAACCAGCCTTGAAGTGAATGAATTAGAAAGAACGAAGAAGTAAGGAAATGAGACGACTCTTTCTTGAACTATATCATAAACAGATCTTCCCCTCCACACCAATCACGAGTTTTTCTCCGTTCCTCTCGTATATCGTCGTAACGCCCTTAATGCTAGGGTTTGAAAAAGACTTTTCATGTCATTCCCATTTAGGTCCGATTTGGATCCCTCCGTTGTTTCCTTTTCCTCCCGCACCTTTTCCTCGAAATGAGAAAGAAGATGGTACACTCGAATTGTATTATTTAAGTGCTTATTGCTTGCCAAAGATCCTACTTCTACAATTGGTAGGTCACCGGGTTATTCAAATAAGTCGTGTTTTCCGTGGTTTTCCCATGTTACAACTTCTGTACCAATTCGGTCGATCCGGAATGGATCGGTTAAACATTCTATTAGGGAGTCCGGTCTTGACTCTTCTGTGTGGTATTCATTCTCGTTCGGCTCTTGGAATCACATCCAGCAGTGGTTGGAACAGCTCGCAAAATCCAACCACTTCACCTACTTCATTGCCCCCAACCCTTTCTCGTACCTCTATTGAAACAGAATGGTTTCATGTTCTTTCATCGATTGGTTATTCCTCTCCGTTCGTATCTCTTTTTCCAATTTCGGTCTCGATTAGTTCACAAGATTGAATGGCCAAGTCTCCTCCGGACCCTCGATTCGATTGTTTTCCAAGAATGTTGAGCCGGCTATGTAAGCCATGTATCTGGGAGGAAGTTCAAAGAAGGGATTTCTTTCGGTTTTTGAACCCTGTTTTGGCATCCGTGGTTGGGCTTGGGTTGCTACTTCTACGGGGTCGGTATTTGTAAATGGCGGGATTCTTACCCACACCTGTTCGAGAATCCAATCGGTAAGTTGAGGTTTCCGTCCAATCAATCGGAGTTTCGGTAAACTGATTTAGGGCTGGCATTCCCAAGTCCTTATTTCATTTTGTTTCTAAAGAAAGTTCAGTTCAGAATACGAGCCTTCACTTGAATCTATCTCCTTTCCAGAAGGCTAGGCAAGTGCTCTTGCTATCCCCTTAGTCGTGGATAACCCTCAGTAGTATAGTCTGATTCTATTCTAGCGGTAATAAATGGCCGAATCCGTCTGCCCCTTTCTTCGTACGCAAGTCAGGAACTGGCCAACGATTGTCTCGAGCTACATGCCCTTCTCATAAGATGTTGTCTGTCTTTCTAGCCCGGTACCAGTAGTTCTCCATAGTCTAATGGACACTAAGCATAACCTTCGCCCCCAAAGAGCAGCGCTATGTCGGTAACCGCAGAGTAGAAGTTGGCAGAATAGAAAACCGAACTCTTATCCCCGGGATCTAACCTCCTTTATCTAGACGAGGTCTCACTATCGTCCTCGTTTGGCTTACAGTAAGCTGGCTGCTATATAAATAGAATAAGGACCCCTCGATTTAGGGCGGTGGTAGGTGCCTAAGACCTCCGCCGTACCTTACCGGATCCGGGCTCTAGGTGTGATGTAGATTAGGTCCCAGTGCGAGTAGGTGAATGCTCCTTCTGTTCGAGCAAGAGAGAAGGATGATGCCCGAGTACGATGGAAAGGGAAAGAAAGCTTTCGAAAGCTCTCGGAAGGCATTATCTATAAAACCATTCCATGAGCTTTCGAAAGGGCGGAGGCCAAGAACTTCTAAGTCAGTTCCAAGAAATACAAGGAGGGGCACTGGCCCTACCAATGCCAATGATGTGCCTTTGAGCTTTGACTCTTTTTTGATAGGGTGAAAAGACGGGAGAGTCTAATGATTGATATCATTTTATAGATCTGGCAAATCATTCCCAACGAGGATAAGCATGAGCGAGGACTTCCTTTCTGCGGAATCGAATGAAGGAGGAAATGGATGCGACAATGAATGAAGCCGATCCAGGTAAGGTAGGGCAGCATCTTTTCCAGCGCTGTTAAGCAAGGAGTACAAGGAGCTGTAGAAAGGGTACAGGGAAGCATTGGGCGGTGTGGTATTCCGATTCGATGAATTTACCGATGTCTATCGGAGCGAAGACAGACAACCTCTGGCTTCGGTTCCTTCATAAAGGAAGAGAGTGCGCCCTATAAAGAAAGGCAGGCGTGCAATAAGCTAAAGCTTACCTTGCCCCGAGAGAGAGCATAGGATAGAGTAGAACCGACGATGCTGCTCCGGACCCGGACGGACTAGGTAATGGTAAGTTGTCTGGCCTGACTCCGTTCACTGAGCTCTTAGCTTTTCTCCTGGTGCTTCGCTTGGTTATGTGTGCTGTCTATACTCTTGGGTGGAAGAAAGAGCACAGGAATCAGCCCCTACTTTCCAAACCTTTCATTCATTACTGGACTCTCCCATCCATTACTGACTGAGACTGGACTGGACTGATACCTGTACTGAAGTAGACCTAGCCTATTGATCTATGAAATGTCCGGTGATTTAAGACAGTTAGGCTTCATACTTCAATGGAGAAAGCTCTTTAGAATCGGATGCGAGATATAGCTAGATGTATAAATCCTCAACTAGGCACTGTGCGAATAAAGAGACAGACAAAAGGGGCACTCTTTGGCTTTGGCATCTCACCCGGAATGCTACCAGAATCGAAAGGGCACACGAGGAGCATTCCCCGGATGGGGCTTCATTTCCTGCAAGGACTATTACACATTTCCGGAAGAAGGAATCCAAGGAGGGCAGAGAGCATTACCTAAAGAGGAAAGAAAGAGGCAGGGCAGCTTACACGATCGAAGATCAAAGACGAATGCAGCAAGACTGACTGCAAGGATTATGAAACGAGATTTGGAACAACTGGGAAAACTTCAATCACTGAAGGAAAAGGCAATCTACCTTCTGGAACCCCAGGACCTCACTAAAATAGCCTCACAGCAGAAGGAGATGCCCTGGGAACGGGAAAGCTTTGAATAGAGGTAGCGTCTATGCTTTGTGAGACTTTCTTCCTTGGCTCCCTTTGTTTGATCACCTGAGGTGAGTACGGTGGGTCCATAGGGGTGCTTAATAAAAGCCATGACATAGCCGTACTAAGGCTTAAAGCAAAAAGGCCTGCACTTTCGTTTGTTCTCGGGCCATTACCGGGGGTCCATTTTACAGCGAATAAGTTCCTGTTCTTGGCCGGCAGACGACAGAAGACCCGTTGGAATATCTTTCCTAGCGGAGGGAGGTGTGGCAGGGAGGTAATAGCTATTGAGGCTGCTAGCCGTCCTATGGATTCAGTGGAAGCAGGGGTTGTTGCACAGTTGTGATTCCGCTTTCACTAGAAAAGGAAGGAAAGGATTTTTTGAAAAGAATGACTCTTAGTCGGATCTAAGAACTCTTGATCTTTCTTTGCTTAAGACAGAGGCTCGACCAAGCCATTCAATGGCATCTTCCTATACCCAAAGGGTTTTGACTTCGCCCTTCCCTCTGCGAAAGAATAGCCTTTTTCTGAATCCGCCACTCACTCTCTTTCGAATAGGGTGAAGAAGAAAGTCAAATAAATCTTATCTTCTAAACCGATCTCTGGTATCTTTTTTCTTCTTAATTACCCGGAGGCGTGCTAATCTGTCTTGGTGCATCACCTAGTCTTGATCGATTGGCTACAGGCTG
Source organism: Rhodamnia rubescens (assembly GCA_021437795.1). Classification (NCBI taxonomy): domain Eukaryota; kingdom Viridiplantae; phylum Streptophyta; class Magnoliopsida; order Myrtales; family Myrtaceae; genus Rhodamnia; species Rhodamnia rubescens. Next base: position 43,432 of record JAILYA010000109.1, read on the forward strand.
TTCACTCAAAGAATGGAATTCGGGTCCTCATCCCCCTCTGCGCCATTCCTTTCTTTATCACCTCTAGTTCCCCAGACTTCTGACTTAGAGGCGAGAAAAGGTTGGCGCTTTCCTTATCTATTGGCGAGAAACCTGATTATATAGGCCACCCACCCTTGGAAGCCTCTCAATTCCTTGATATTAGTAGTATTAGGCATCCCCAGTATGTCTTTTGTTTTTGCGGGATACAGCCTAATCCCATTCTTTCGTACTATGACTCCGAAGAGTTTCCCTGACGATACTCCGAAGAAGCACTTTAGAGGGTTCATCTTCAGGTTGTATTGCCTAAGCCTAAGGAAGAGTTTTCGTAAATCCGCCAAGTGGTCGACTCCTTTACGGCTTTTACGGCTGGGTAATCCACGTAGCATTTTACGGTTTTATGCAACATCTCTCTGAAGATTTGCGTCATAGACTGTAGCCTTTTTCTCCGTTCGTTGGGCACTCACTCTCTTTAGAGTCGTTTAACACCCAGACTTTCAGGAAAGACAAGAGGGAAGGTTTCTTTATCACAGTCACCGAGACCGAAGCGGAAGGGGAGATCTTGGTTTAGCCATTCACTATCGAAGCGAAAGTCAAGCCACCAACCATCAAACCGACATTGATTGACCTACTAACCGGAGAGTCGAGAGACAGAGACCAACCAACTAAATAAGAGATCTACGGGGTAGAGTTACCAAGCCGGCAGGAAGGAAAGGCATAGAATCAATCAAGATAGCCAGAAATTGCCTATTGGCTACAGAGACAGCAAGTTAAAGCACGCACTTTCGAGTTGGGAAAAGACTTTCCAGGCTAAGAAAGGAACCTTAGCCACTTTAGAAAGATTATGGGCTAGGAAGCTTTCTAAATCAGACATCGCCTGCTCCCTACCACCATTCATGTGAAGCTTTTCTATCACAAGCGATTCTGTTCTGTCTGTGAGGCTATCTTCTTTGACTCTTTTGTATTGGATTAAGCCCATCCATCTTCGAGGAGAGATTGTCTTCCTTCCTAGGGTATTCCCCAGACCAAGAGCAGTTCTTTCGACAGCTAGGTTCATTTTTTTCCTCTCCTTGGCCAAAGGTAATAGTAGGATCCGCCCAGCCCCGGCCAGACGAGGACTGTGTTTTCGGGACCCTCTGAGCTTATAGGTTGACCACGGAAGTGGAAACCACCGAGAAAAGACACCCCTCCTGTCCGTCTTTGTAGATGATCTTGACTTCTTGCTTCAAAGCACAGGAACCAACTGAGGCAAGCGGCTTCCCGAAGAGGTGAAGCCGGGAACAGAGAGACTAGGGCTACCCAAGGGGACAGCGACTTTACCGGGGAAGGTCGAGTCGTGATAAATGACCCCCAGGAATTGATAGGCTTGTTCCGAATATCCCGCTGAATTGAAATCTCTCTCTTTCTTCCCTCGTCCCATACGTGGGGTTCTTTCAATGAACGAAGAACAAGAAAGGGCTTCCTCCCTGTAGCACTCTACCGGCCGGGCCTGTGTATTCGGAAACCTATGGGGATACACAGATAACACAGTCCCGATAGGAGAAAAGAATGATGTCATCAGACAAAGGGCAGCTAAGAATAGCGTGAGCCCCATCTGAGAATAGACTAGAGGTCTAGGGAATCAAATGAATGCCCGAAAAGCCTTCGCGGGGACATACTGCTTATGGACCTTTCAAATCAAAAGGAAGAGGGTCCGGGGAGGGAGAGAACAGAAGGTGAGAGATTCACCTGCACCCGCGGGAACGCACTCCGGTCTAAGGCCCTGGCTGACCTACGATCCCCGCGAAGCTCCACCTCCAAAGAAAGCTATGTAGACAGATTTCTTGGTCTTTACTTTCGTCTTTAGAGTAGGTAAACTGTGAGGAAGAGCAAGGAAATGGCTTTTTAGCCAAAACTGTGTGAGTGGCCCGCCCCAATCAATCAAGGGCCGCGATCACTGAGCGATTGATTCCTACTCTTATTCTTGGGTGATATAATATAGATGGTGGGAACAATGAGGCCGATTCTTCATCTGTAGCTTGCAATCCGTATTCTTTCTTTTCTCGGTCTACCGCAGGCTTTCGCTTATCCGATGCGCTCACATCCAACTACTTAAACTGGGACGGCACCAATCATGTTGATTCCCTATCCGACCCTGTTCTAACAACAGCTTTGGTTTTTGAATCACAGACTTTCTCCTTTCAATTGAAGAGGCCTCTAGCCCTCACTTCTATGAAAAGAGATTCCTTATTTCTTTTCTTACCAAGGGAAGCAGACAGTCTATTGCCGATCTTCACTTCAATCATAGGAAGCAGAGAGGACTGGATCCGGATACCGTAAGCGACAAGCTGCAAGACGAAAAGAGTCAGAAAGGGAGATCTTACCATGAAGAGGTTGGGATGCTTTTGAACTAGCCTTAGAGCTGCCCGATTCCCTCTTTCGGTACCAGACACCGAGATAGGCTAGGCGGGGAAACCTTATTCGATACGATAAGACAGGTAAACAAAGAAAGGCCTAGGTCGAGAGACCATTTCATATTCTCCGCTTCCATTCCATATGGTCTTTCTTTTTAGGATACATTCCCTCAAGTTCTTAGACTCGTCTCGATTAGGCTCATTCTAGCCATTCTCGCACATATGGATCTAGAGCTCTACCAAATGTTCAAACTTCATTTCTTAATGGGGATCTTGATGAAGAGATCTATATGGACCAACACCCGTCGGCTTTGTGGCTCTGATGGACAGGAGCGAAAAGTATGCAAGCTAAAAGGGGAAATCTATGGCTTAAAGCGGGCGTCCAGGCAATGGTACCTTAGATTTATTTCATCGAGCCATCTTAGCAGATGGGTTTACGTTGATGGAGGAGGCCTATTGTGTTTATGTAAAAGGGTCCAAGGGTAGTTTCGTGCTCCTTTTTTTTTATGTTGACGACATAGGCTGGAAATGACAAGGATTATTCCACTAATCAGTAGTTGTCCTCCAACTTTGAGATGAAGGCCATGGGTGAAGCTAGCTATGTGCTTGGTGTCAAGATCGTCAGAGATAGATTTTAAAAACTTCTTTGTTTGTCTCAAGAGACTTACATCAAGAAGCTGCTTGAACGATACCAAATGCGCAATTGTAAACCTATAGAGACTCCTGTGGAAAAGAATGTGGGACTAAGCCTTGATATGGGTCCTAAGACCCCAGAAGAAAGAGAGAAGATGTCAAGAGTTCCCTCTTCCAGCGCAGTCAAAAGCCTTTTGACAAGCTTCAGACTAGTTTCTAAGCCCGATCCTTCTTCAGCGGATCTGTCAAAGCCTTGCCTCTTTCCTCCTGCCGAATCATCAGAGACATAGAATCACATTACTGTAATGAATGAAAGGGTTGGGTTGTCGAGTGATAGGGGTGATGAATGGAGCTCCCAGACAGCGAGCAAAGAGCAGAGTGACAATGCAAGGAGGCTCGTATGAGTTAAGCTTCTTCCTTTCTAAGGCAGTAAGTGAAGGAAGCAAGAGCTGCGGAAGAAGATCAATGCGAGGTAGAGCGGAGGAGAGTGCAGCAACGAAAGAAGGCAGGCAGCGAGTGAAGGTGGAGGAAGAGGAAAGCTATTAAGACGACTTTTAGCTACAAGCCCTTATAGCGTAATTAAGCCAACCAACAAGCCGATTGCGCAAACGCCTTCAAAACTCTAGTAGCGACTAGCTCACTAGCTGATAGAGATGCTGCCTCAGAAGCGGAAAAAGCAGCAAGATACTAAAGGATGAAAAGCAACGAGCGGAGCTTTACGAAGCGAGCAGCAGAGTAGCTTACGCCTTGCTAATGACATAAGTCAAGACACCCGCTTCAAAGCCATACCACTAATTCCGAAAAATAGAATTGGCCTAAGCGTTCCAGAGAAAATTCCTATTGATTGAGTCGCCTACCCCGGGGTCACGGACCTCTCTTTCCCGAATCTCGTCTGGGGATTAGATTAGTCCTTCTTCTGCCGTTCGTGCCTTTCATTGTGAGAGCTTTCATCCTCCTCCCGTTAACTCTTTAGTTGAAATGTCCGCTAGATTGCTAGCTAAACTCGAGTATGCCTTCCAATCCATTATTATAGTGAAAGAGTCTTCCTCTTATTTATATAAGGTTCATTCCATTAATTCTCAGATATCCAATCGGCTGTGAACCTGAGCTAATTCTTTTCTATATTGTAGCTGAATCTCCAACCAAAAAAAGGAAGAAGGCACTCACGGCACACTTACTATATTCAGCGATTAACAGAGCATGGGCAAGGGCCACTGGAGATAGAGAAGAGTTTGTGAAGCTGCCCTCCACACAAATAGACTCAGATGGTATTCCCTTTGTTGAGTGGGAGGAGGAGAGGCTGCTGCTAGCAAACAGCAGATACAGATTTTCTTTGATAGCACGATTCGGTGGTAGGAGGCCTACTCTCCAGGAGATTAGAGAGTGGTGCTCCAAGGCATGGAGCTTGACTGGTAAGATCTCTCTTGCTGCTCTAAGAAAAGGTTTGATTTGGATTCATTTTTAATGTTAAGAAGACATGAACAATGTTTTGGAGAAGGGGCAATATCGGGTAGGGAAGACCGTGATGTTCTTGCATCGATGGTGCCCGGGGCTTGACTTGGACGAGTTGCTCCTATCGACATGGGTGGTTTGGTACGAAATGAGTGGGGTTCCTCTGGAACTCTACAATGCTTGGGGACTTAAAAGCTTAGTTTAGTGGGAATGGTGGGAAAATTCATAGCTTTTAATAATCAAACAAGAGCACTCAGCTGCCCCACATCGGTCCGAGCATGTTGCGAAATCAATGCTCGGAGAAAACGACCGGAAGAAATGTTGGTGAAGCTGAAATTGAGAGAGAAGGAGCAGGTCATTCCCATCAAAATTACCTAAAAAAAATCTGCCTATGATCTGCTTAAATTGTGATCAATTTGGACATTCTATGGAAAAGTGCAGATTTGAGTCCAATGAGGGTGACGTGCTGGTGCCGGCTGGAGAAAGATCAGACTGCTCCCTCCCAGGTAAGAATCTAGTCGAGAAGATGGGGTGCAGCAATAATGAAAATGGGGTATCTTAAGAGGAATAGAATGAAAAGAGATATATGCAGGTGGAGGGAGATGTTGCTAATGAAAATGTTAGGGTCAGCGGTGGTCAGCAGACAGAGGAAAATAAGATTGTTGGAGAAGCAGGGAATGTAGCTATTAACAAGATATTAAGAGGGCAAGGGAATCGGCAGGATACCCAGCAAGGGAAGGGCAAGACTGCTGATCAGAAGAAGAGAGAGAATGCAGTGATGCAGCAGTCAGAATGTGAAATTACTGCAGCTTCTACGTCTTAACTAAATTCTGCTATGCAACGGGTGAAGGATGACAGAATTCAGACTGAAGCTAGTCCCAACTGAAAATGAAACTGGGAAGAGCCAGAGGAAAGACGTCAAGGAAACAGGGAATGCAGGGCAGTTTTCAGCAGATACAGTCAGGGGTGAATTTGCTGCTTAAACTATGGATAATGCAGAAAGAAGTATTTCAGTTCAGGCATTAACTGATAAAGTCAAGTGGGGGTCTCACCGGTTGGGGAAAGTGTTGATGTAGGGTTAGAGGAGGGTTCGAAGAATAGCTATCAACGGCGGAGGAGCCAGTCCTAGGTTTTAAAAAGAGGCTAGGCGGCTTTAAACACACTTTGTTGCTTGAATAGAAAAAAAGAAAGACTCAACTAAGTACCGAAATGGCTTCTTTACAAGAAAGAATTACTTACCCTCCTTACGCCGAAATTAGCCCTTGTAAGGCCGACAAGAACTCTCCAGAAAAAGAGAATTCGGGCTCTCTGGAAAAACAAAGGCAGAAGAGGAAGAAGAGAATCACATAAATAAAGGTACGTAAGTCGCTTGCTCATGGGTCACTCACTCCCTTTATTGCCTTAAGGGGTTATAAAAGAGTTATTGCTGCGTTCCTTCCACTCACGGTACACCTACTATATGATCGTCGACTCACTGCCTTCTCGCCGGGTATTGACTCGCCGATGGAGGATAGGGTTGAAGGAGTGAATTTCTGTCAACTAGCTTGAGATGAAAGTAAGCTAGTAAGAGGATTAGGAATGAAGAGACTAGGGCAGGTCTTACTAGCAATGATTTTTTTGCGGATGCTATAGGATGCTTGGTGGGGGAGTTCAATCATCATCCCTTCATGTTCCGACGCATCCAACCTCGCTTGGCTTACTCTTCTTTGCCTTCTATATCCTGGAACGTGCCATTTGATGAAAACCCGAGAAAATGAAAGTTTCGATTTCACATTTCACTTATCACCTCGAATGGCATTGATGGCATTCATAGGCTTGAAGGGCAAATTCCACAGACGGAAGAGAAAAACCAGTCTTAGCAATAACCGTAGAGTTAGATCATCAACCCTAGCTATTTCATCAGACACACGAATCTCACTCTATAAATGGAATTTCTTTCTCATAGACATCAACTATTCATTTGAAAACTAATGGCACATCCTCCTCCTCAATAGGAACTTCACTTCGACTTGCCTCCTGGTCTGGACTGCATTGTCGTACTCTTTTGCTTTTTCGGGATAAAGGCTGGTGCTC